>ML828258.1:44188-59953 GCA_009831015.1 Picea engelmannii
CTATGTCGGGAACATATCGTGACCGTCGGATTTCCTAACTACTAATGCATACTAATGCATACTAAAGAAACACACTTTTACCTAACGACATATTAGACCAAGTAGATCTTAACTAACTCCTAAGTGTCTAAATATCCTAACAACTACAAGTTGCTCTAGTACCTTTCTTATAGATGCAGAGGGAGCAGGTCGATCCAATATGAAGTCGGAAAGAAATAAATGTTCAAACTCAAGAAGGCACCCAGGAAATTACAGAAGAAAACTTCAAGGATGATGATTAGAAGCTCGTATTTTTGTGCAAGAGGGAGCTATGTCTCCGAGTTCTAAATGGAGTTTCGTGATTTGGTGCAGTTAGGAAAGCAGGGATGGTGCCCAGATATTTTGATCAAGATTAAAGTTATCCAGTAGATGGATGGTGCCCAATAGATGGGTAGCATGGTATTATACCATGGAAATATTTTGGACCACAAGAGATTTTTTCAGATCCCATAGCTAGACCTTCGTAGAGAAGGAAAAGAGAAGAGACCTTCGTAGAGGAGGAAGAGACCTCCGTAGAGGAGGAGAAAGAGAAGAGACCTGTGTAGAGAAGGAATGAGAAATCCCACAGGTAGACTTTCATAGATAAGGAAAAGAGAAGAGACCTTCGTAGAGAAGGAAAATACCTTCATAGAGAAGAGACCTTCGTAGAGAAGGGGAATGAGAAATTTGCCAAGGTTGGCCTCTGTCCAAGTGTTAATTTTTGGATACTCTAGGTACATGATAGAATACTCTTGTAGAGAGGGGTGTGACCACCCTTGTAGAGAGGAGTGTGGATGTTTCTCCAAGGGGCAGCGGGAAGATACTCTCCTTTGGCCAAGGATTGAGTAGCCTGGAACAAAACCTTGACCATGTGGAATGGTTAGTTGGATCTTGAGGTTTGTGTCGTGATCCTGCGTGGATCATGGAAAGGGAGTCTAGTCTTGCCCAGGCTATCATATTATCTTCTCTAGTTCATGTGGGATGACTATGAGTGAAGCTATGGTAGTAGTCCTCCCCAGTGGATGGGTGAGATAGATGTCTACAAGAGAAGAGAGAACATAAAAGGAATGGAAAAACTCATAGAATATATTTTGTGTGAAGATAAGAAAGAGTATCTTCTGCGTGAAGATGAAAGAAAGAAATAAAGTGTATCTTCTACATGAAGATGAAAGAAAGAAAGAGTATATTTTGTGCGAAGATAAAGAAAAAAAAACTTCTTTAATATGGATTCATGGAGAACCAGTCAGTGATCGTGATGCCAGATGACCAAGTGGATTATATTGATGTCTCATGTTGGCCAGTTGATAATGTTATCCAGTTGATGTTGTTGCCCAATTGATGATGTTGTTCATTTGATGATATTTTTCAGTTGATGATGACATCCAATGAAAAGATCAAGAATATCCTTCTTGTTGATATTGTTCAGTTGATGATATTGTTCAGTTGATGATGACATCCAGTGAAAAGATAAAGAATATCCTTCTTGTTAAGAGGGAGTGTTAAGATATTGTGTAACTATAAAGAACATTCTTATCCCCTTTTTTGGATAAAGCAGAAGATAAAATATATATATTGACAAGTCGGCCCTATTGTGCCTAGACAAGAAAAATGTGAATTAAAAAGGTAAAGTGGACAGGTCATCCCTGACCTAATTATTGAGGGGGGCACAACTTGTATTTATAAGAGGCCTAGCACCTCATTTGTACACACACTCATCAAAATCTCAAGTGCACAAGTCTGAGAGTGATGTAGCTACAAGGAGAAGTGGTGCAGCTACAAGGAAGAGTATCTCAGTAAAGGTGAAGGATTGTCTTGGTCTAAGTGGTGCACTACTCTATTTTGGTTAGGGTTTCTTGTGGATCTTCTGTTTGGTGAGATATCTCTTGTGAGAGACACTGTACTTGGTTATTGAATCTATATTAAAGAATTTTTGCTGGGTTTCCTTCCCCTTGAGGGTTTCCTAGGATAAATTCTTGTGTACTCTGTGATTGTGTTTTTTCAGTAAGATCTTTATTATGTTGTTGTTATAATGAAGATTAATAATAAAAAATTAAGAAAGAAACTTTAACAAAAAGTAGGGATATTTTCCAGTAGTTCCTTACATAGACATCATAGAGATACTGTTAGGCAGCGAAAGAAAAACATAGCATAAAACCAGAGCATAAACTAAGCAAGAATAAACAGGCATGAAACCAAGAACACCAAACACACACTTTACATAGTGATTCATGTGGAAACCCAAATCAGGAAAAAACCACGGGCAATGATTATCAATCTTCTGTCATTCAAGGGAGAACTACAATAGCCTTAATAGGCATATAATCATCCTCTCCTTACACACTCGCTTCTCTCTAGCTGGTGTTGTCCTCTACCTCTATGGGTATGCTCGTATATATAACATATATCACTCAATTACACAGACCGATCATGAATCGATCACATAGTTACATGAACAGTTCATAAGTAGATTGCATGCATGTGTATATGCATGTGCATCTGCATATGCATGTGACCGCATGAGAAAATCCATTGTCATGTTTCCAACAATCTCCACCTTGACAACAATTTACCTGATATATCATGCCCTTAATTAATTCATCACCTTTTCTGTAAACCAAGAGAATCCAAACACCACTGTAGCTTCTCTAACAAAACTGGTTTCATAAACATGTTTGTAGAATTCACTTTTGTATGGACCTTTTCCAGAGCCACTCCACCTTCATCAACAACTTGTCTTACAAAATGGTACTTAACAGAAATCTGCTTCGTCTTACTGTGATAAGATGGATTTCTAGCCAAATGAATAACACTTTGACTATTGCAAAATACTTTCACCTTGTCTTGCATCCTTCCAAACTCACCTAATAGACCCTGTAACCAAATTGCCTTCATGCATGCATGTGAAGAAGCCATATACTCTGCCTTAGTAGTGGATAAAGCGACTACATTTTGAATCTTTGACATCCAACTAATAGGTACTCCTACAAGAGTAATGACATATCCTGAAGTGGATCTCCTTTTTTCCAAGTCACCTGCAAAATCCGAATCTACATAACTGCAAAGTGAATCTCTGGAACCATCATAGGTGATAGAATAATTGCTTGTTCCTCTAAGATATTGAAGCACCCATTTCATTGCTTCCCAATGCTCTTTTCCTGAATTTTCCATGTATCGACTGACAACACCAACTGCATGTGAAATATCTGGTCTAGTGCTCACCATCACATACATCAAACTTCCCACTACATTAGCATATGGTACACGAGACATATAATCCTTTTCTTCGTCATTACTAGGACATAAACCTGAAGAAAGCTTGAAATGGGAAGCCAAAGGGATCTGTATGGGTTTCACATTATTCATACAAAATCTCATAAGTATTTTATCCACACACTTCTGTTGTGATAACCACAACTTACCATTTTTCATGTCTTTATGTATCTCCATGCCTAAGATTGGTTTTGTTGCTCCTAGATCCTTCATATCAAATGCCCTAGCCAAATGAACCTTTAACCTATTGATTCCAGCCATGATTTTTCTTGCCACAAGCATATCATCAACATATACCACCAAAATAATGAACATGTCATTTTCCAACTTTTTAAGGTAAACACAATGATCATATTCACTTCTTGTAAAATTTAGGCTCACCATGAAGGAATCAAACTTCTTGTACCATTACGTGGGAGACTGTCTCAAGCCATACAATGATTTATTGAGTTTGCAAACAAACCTCTTATTGCGATCCTGAACAAACCCTTCTGGTTGTTCTGTATATATATCCTCATCTAAATCTCCATGTAGAAACTTTGTTTTAACATCTAGCTACTCTAATTCGAGATCAAGTAAAGCAACTAGTGCTAACAAAACATGAACTGAAACAAGTTTCACAACCGATAAAAATATCTCATGAAAATCAATACCTTCCTTTTGAGAATACGCTTTTTCTAGCAGTCTTTCTTTATACCTTTCGACTTTATCATCAGCACCCTTTTTCAGTTTGTAGACCCACCTGCAGCAGAAAACTTTCCTGTCCTTTGGAAGCTCTACCATGTCCCATGTTTTATTCCTCTATAAGGCATCCATTTCTTCTTTCATAACCTTCTTCCATTGAGCAATTTCAGATACCTTAATTGCTCCCTGAAAACAACTAGGTTCTCCATCGATAGAAACCAAAGCCATAGATGAAACATAATCGGCATACATTGCAGGAGGATTCCTGACTCGTGAAGATCTCCTCAGAGATGGTTGAGGTATATCCTCAGTTTCCTGGATATTTTCTGCATCTTCATCTTCTTCTTTTTCTTCTTTTGGAACTTCTTCATGCTCCTGCCTTCCTAAATATGGTTGAGTTTCCAACTGAATTTGTTGAACTTGCGTTACTTGTTCTTGTCTCACTTCAACATCTACCAATTCTGATTTTAAGAGTGAGGATTCATTAAATACTGTTAGAATATAGAAGAATGTGCTCGTTTTACCATTGACAATATCACTATTGTCACCCAACCATAGGCCGAAGCCACCCTCCGAGCACCTTGATCTTGACAAAGAAGAGAATCCTGGTAGAAATCCAATAGCCAAGCAAGGATAATGCACCAAGCAAAAAAGTAACCAAATATGATCAAATAGTCCAACCCAAAACTGGCGCAACACCTTCCCCAGAACTTGCGCACAAGACTGCCAAACTGCAGTGCGCACAAGTGACTTCTGCAATTTTGAGAATGTGACAAATGAGAGACTGGCGCCCTGTATTTATAGTATTCCTGGCAGACTTTCCTGGGCTGACTTCTCCTTCTAGGTACTAATTAATTCATATTAATTCTCTTTCTTTAGCCAACATCTCGTCTAGGGTTACATTCATTTCTTTGCTTCCTTCTGGAATATTCTAATCTTTTCAAAGGTCATAATAGAGGTTCATACCTCCCGAAGCTACCATAATATCAACCAATACTACATCTCTGCTAATGATAAGTTTATGGGTAGTAGGATCCCACAGTCGATACCCCTTAACTCCATCACCATAACCAACAAAGACATATTTCTTTGATCTAGGATCTAACTTAGAACGTTGATCTTTAGAAATAAGAGCATAAGCATCACAACCAAATATTCTAAGATTTGGAAAATCACATGAATGACATGTCCATACCTCTTCTCGAATCTTACAGTTTATTCCAGTTAATGGTGACCGATTTATCAGATAGCATGTTGTAAGAACTGCTTCTGCCCACAATTCCTGCTTCATCTTGGTATCACTGAGCATGCTCCTTGCTCTCTCTAGAAGAGTCATATTCATGTGTTCAAAAACACCATTCTGCTAAGGATTATAAACTGTGGTCTTATGTCTTTCAATCCCAGCTTCCTTGCAATAGTTATGAAATTCCATAGATGTGAACTCACCTCCATTATCTGTCCTTAAACACTTGATTGACCTGTCAGTGCTCTTTTCAACCAAAGCTCTAAATTGCTTAAAAGTATTAAATACATCAACTTTTCTTTTAAGTAAATAGACCCAAACCTTTCTAGAGTAATCATCTATAAATGTCACATAATATGATGATCCTCCAAAAGAAACTATAGGGGATGGTCCCCAAACATCTGAATGAATGTAATCAAGGATACCTTTGCTTATATGCCTTCCTGTTTTAAAATTTTGTCTACATTGTTTTCCAAAGACACAATACATGCAAAAATTCAAATTCAAAAACTTCAAACTTGGAAGTGACTTACAATCAACCAGTTCCTTAATCCCTTTCTCGCTCATATGACCCAAACGATGATGCCATAAACGAGCAGAGTCACTTGCATCTTCAGATGCAACAACTGCTTGATTTACTTATGTACTTCCTTCAAGCTGATAAAGGTTCTCGATCCTCTTTTCCTTCATGACTACTAAGATGCCTTTGGACACCTTCAATACTCCACCTTGAGTTGTACACCTGTAACCAACAGAATCTAGAACTCCCAAATATATCAAGTTCTTTCTTAGTTCAGGTACATGTCTTACATATTTTAATGTTCTTACATAACCATCATGCATTATAATTCGGACGCTACCAACTCCAACAATTTTACAAGAAAAATCATTTCCCATAAAAACAACACCATCATCAATAGATTGGTAAGTTGAGAACCAATTTCTATGAAAACACATGTGGCTAGATGCACCAAAATCTAACAACCAATGTTGGTGTTGATGTGAAACATCACAAGTAGACAATACCTCATCAACCATACCTGAACCTGAACCTGAACTTGTTTCAACTACATTAGCTTCCTTTGTTTCTTTTGTGGAGTCCTCCTTAGTTGCATTCTGTCTTTTCCAGCAATCCTTCTTGAGATGCTCGGATTTTCCACAGAACCAACATTTTTTCTTACTCTTATTTCCCTTTGATTTAGACCTTGATGTACCCCTCCGAATTTTCCCTCTTTCTATAGATCATCCTCTGACCACCGTTTCTTCTGTTGTAGAGGTTTCCTTATTTCATTGTTTCCTCATTTTCTCACATTACAGAGCTCCCACAACAATGTCATAATCAATGGCATATGTTGTGTTAAACCACACAGTTGTGACCAAATGATCCCAAGACTCAGGCAATGAACACAATAGTGTAATTGCCTTCTCCTCATCATCAAACTTTACTTCCATAGCAGTTAATTGACAAATCAGAGTATTGAAGACATTCAAGTGATCAACAATTTTCGTACCTTCTTTCATTCGCAAGATGTACAACTGCTTCTTCAAGAATATTATGTTTGACAAGTTCTTTGTCATATACAGACTCTCCATTTTGGTCCAAAAACATGTTGTTGTCTCCTCTTCAGCGATGTTAAACAATGCCTCATCTTCCATACATAAATGAATAGTACTGAGGGCTCTTGCATCCAGATCCTCCCAGTCCTCGTCTGTCATGCTTTTCAATTTCTTTGACTTTCCATCCAACGCCTTTTGCAATCCTTGTTGCACAAGCAGATCTCGCATCTTGAGTTTCCATAGTGCAAAGCTATTCTTATTGTTGAATTTCTCCACCTCAAACTTAGAACTCTTCACTTTCGCCATTAGCACACACAACCCAAAACAAAAACACAGTTTCTAATAAACCAGGCTCTTATAATGAAGCAACAAGTTGGAATAAAAGGTTTAATATATATATAATATATTTAAAAAAAAAAAAACTTTTAAAAAATCCACTTCTTAAATAAAGGTATCCACCTCACCCTTTATTATATTATATCTCACATTAAAAGTACACACCTCCACCTTTTTATATTATAAAACCCCTAGCCATGTCTTAAGGCTCACGACCATATCCTTTTTGAATAAGACAAAAACATTCAAAACTTTAGTTTAAACCATGCATGCGAATATATGGTTTTTAAGATCGTCGCACCCTGTTTAATGGATCACCTGTGACTATTTCCTAATCGGGAAATAGTCACATTGTGTTAATGGGTGGCCTACGATGATTTGTACTCAAATACTCACACCTTGTACTCAAATCATCGCATTGTGTACAATGTGTTGCATGCAATGATGTTGCATTGTGTGTCGTGTACAACCCGCAACGATTCCGCAATTTTTGAAAGTTTCGTAAGTTTCCTTGCTATCATCGCACTATCCCACATGGACGACCTGTGACGATGTAATAAAACTCGTCCTCAACTCTCCACTTCCACTTCACTCGGCTCAGCTCAGCTCTTCGATCCAGCGACCAGATTATTTTCTCCTTCGCTCTCTGCTCCTTCAAATCTAAGCTCTGATACCACTTGTTAGGCAGTGGAAGAAAAACATAGCATAAAACTATAGCATAAACTAAGAAATATTAAACACGCATGAAACCAAGAACACCAAACACACACTTGACACAGTGATTTATGTGGAAATCCAAATCGGGAAAAAACCACAGGCAATTTTCCTCTACCTCTATGGGTATGCTCGTATATATAACATCTATCACTCAGTTACATAGACTGGTCATGAATCGATCACATAGTTACATGAACAGTTCATAAGTAGATTGCATGCATGCGTATGTGCATGTGCTTCTGCATCTACATGTGACCGCATGAGAAAATTTGTTGGCATGTTTCCAATAGATACATGCATATACATAGACATAGGTAAAGACATACACAAGTAAAGAGATCCCTAAGAACAATCATTTTATTACATGGTAGAACAATACAACACAATTACATATAACCTCTCACATGAAGCTATCTGAGCCTTCATGTGCTTGTCTATTTATATCTCTTTCAGGTAGTTGTAACTACTTAACTGTGTAGGTCAGTCGGTTAATAGATACTCTGACCAACCTCTACTTCTAACTACATCGGTCGACCGACTGGGTCTTAGTCGACCGTTGGGCCTAGTTGATAGGGTCTACTAGCCCCTACAACATGTATTTATCTTTATATTCCTCTTTGCATTTCAGTGATAAGTATCAACCCTGGGGAATGTTAGATACTAATCTACTTCTCCATATTTCAATGAGCTCAACCCACTCATTGGACATGTAGTTTTGGTGTAGGCAGAAATCTCATAAATAGAAATGGAGATTCTATTGAGGAGACTTCTTTTATTTTTCTCTTTTGGGTTGTTTTCTTTGAATATTTCTAGCTTAAAGCTTGATTAGTTTCTACAATTTTCACTTTATTTTTTGTTGTAGTATGATTGATAAAAGTGTAGTTTTGGGGGTTGTTATTTAAATTTGTTTGCCAACTTTTCCTTGTGCTTGTGACTAGTTTCAGTAATAGTTGTTGTTGCTCACAAGTTTCACTCAAAAATATCATGAGATATTTTTGGAGCACATGATTTTATTTACTGAAAGTATTGAGCATCACACAGGTGTCTTTTCATATACCCACGAGTGCTTCTTGTAGATGGATTAAAAAACATTTCAGGCGAAACTACCAAAATTTCCAGTCAATGATCAATCTTCTCATTTTTTTTTAAAAACACCCAAAAAAAGACATTTCAGGCCTGAAATGTCTTTTTTTGGGTGTTTTTAAAAAAAAAAATGAGAAGATTGATCATTGACTGGAAATTTTGGTAGTTTCTTTGGGTGTTTGGATATTTGGTTGCATCTAATACCTTTAGTGTCCTTCAAGTCAATTTGTAGTAGAAAACCAATTGAAAAATTGTAATTTCATCACATGGATTTTTTTAACTTTTGGGAGGTGTTCACTTGTTACATGTATACAACCCATGATTTTTAACTTGTTGCTAATGTGAAACTGGGGAGAACACCTTTTATTGTCTCATATTTCCCTTCTCTAGACCAAAAGTGCATACATTTATCCAAGTGGATATCGATGGCCACCCACCTATTCCAACTGACACAAAACAATCTTCTAGCAACTTACTATTGTTAGCAGGTTTTCGGTTTCTAAACTTTCGAGGCCCTTTTGAGGGACTAAATGATTTTTTTTCAAGATTAGGCACCTAAATAGTAGCCAAAGGCTCTTATTGAGACCCCAAAATGAATCTCCTTTTCAATACCTTTCCAATGAGCTATTGTGTGCCCCAAACGAAGATCATATGCCAAAGTTACACCCCGGGAAGTTGATACACCAAACTACCCAAAACGAGGTCCACAAAACTATTGGATTTTTATCTCTGTACATTTCTTTATTATATCTTTTCTCTCATTTCATGCCGAAAATAATCTGGATCAGTGGTATCAGAGTAGGTTTCTCTTGATCATTTTTTTTTTAGTGCATGTTCCCGATGAGGTTCGAGTATAGCAAGTTGGGTCTTGATCTTTTCTCTCTTGAGGACAATTGCTCTCGTATACCCAAGAAACCCTCCATGGCGGAAGAAAAGAAAAATGACAGAGAAAACAACTATATCAATCTGTTGCTTGAGCAAACTCTCACACGACAGAGGGACGAAATGATGGAGAAGTTTTCCCACATCCTTCAATGCTTATCGATAGCAACCGACGCGTCTTCATCAAGAAACCACTTTGGAGGCACCTCACCTTTCAAGGTAAAAGTTAATTTTGATATTCTCATATTTGAAGGACAGATAGATGCAGATGCCCTAGAAAAATGGTTAAATCTGCTAGAAGGTTATTTCTTTATTCACAATTTATCCGACAGGGAAAAAATCACCTTCACACTCCTTAAGGATGTCCCCCATGTCAAACATTGGTGGAAAACTTATTGGGAGCAAAGTTCCACAGAAGAGTCTGAAATATATGGGGTTGAGCTCACTTGGGAGTTTTTTTTGGATGCGGTCAAGGAACAATATTACCCTGTTGATAACTATGGTGACCAATACATGACATGGACCACGCCACGTCAAGAGAGGGGCCAAGCAGTGTCGGATTTCACCAATACCTTCCATACCTTACGCACCAAGCTGGGTATCAAATATTTTGAGAGAAATTTGGTTCTAAAATACTATGGGGATCTACACAGATACATCCAAACTAAAATGGAGTTTCTGGACATCTCATCACTAGGATTTGCTTATCAATATGTTGTCAGGATCGAACAGAAATTTAGACACCAGAAAAAATGGGTGTTTGGGTCTACAAATCCGCAACAACTAAAGCATGATAAAGATGACCCTAAAAAATAACCTATAGAAAACCATCCCAAGCCACAGGAAAGGAAGGGTAACAGAAAGATGAAGAAGGACACTAGAAAGTGGTGTGATTTCCACAAAATCCCTTGGCACAACATTGATGAGTGTCGCTCTAAACAGTGATTGGTGGCTAAGATCAAAGACAAGGAGTTGAACCCTGATTCAGAAAATATTGGCAGAAGATAGATCATCGACTCAGACGCCATTACTACTGTCGCTACCGCCACAATTCAACCGGAAGAACAAGTTGATCCTAAAGAGGGGGAGCACCT
Organism: Picea engelmannii; assembly: GCA_009831015.1. Classification (NCBI taxonomy): domain Eukaryota; kingdom Viridiplantae; phylum Streptophyta; class Pinopsida; order Pinales; family Pinaceae; genus Picea; species Picea engelmannii. The sequence continues at coordinate 55,073 of ML828258.1, forward strand.
CTTCCGTTCATAGATATGTCTGAAGGGAGCCCTGTTTCATTTTATTGTTGATAGTGGAAGCTAGAAGAACCTCATCTCAGCTAAGGTCATCAAACAATTGGGATTGTCGACAACACCACACCCGTAGCCATACAAAATTGGGTGGCTTCGCCAGGGACGATATCTTCATGTCAGCCAGCAGTTTCGCCTCTCCTATGGCATCCATCCCTTCAAGGACGAGGTATTATGTGATGTTTCCCCGTTGTATGTTTGTGATGTTCTCTTGGGCCAACCATATATGTGGAAGTGCCATGTTATCTATGAGTCTCAACCCCGTAGTGTCATTGTTACTTTGGGGGGTCATCTCTACAGGATACCAAAGGTAGTTCTTACTACTGTTCGATGAAAAAAGTGTCGCAAAGTAATCACTCATACTGCAAAATTCATTGTCTTCACAATATGTTCAGAAGGGGAAAAGAAGGCTACTGCAACCACTACAACCTCAACACCTTCTATTCAGCAGAAGAAGATTGCAGAAGAGAAAGAAGATATTGTTTCTTTATCTACGACGGTGCCTACAAAATGCCCCGTCAAGCCAAAATACAACAGGTTGGTTGAAAATAAAAAGTTCAATGACAACCTTCCACAAACCAAGCAGCACAACGTCTCCAGCAAGGCAAACAACTCACGAAGATTCAAATTCAGCGAACGTTTTCGCCTCTCCCCCGGGCACTCAACACAATGGAGACTAATTCTTCATAAGGAGGAATGATTGATCCAGGTGGATACCAGTGGCCACACACCTATTCCGAGTGACACAAAACAGTTTTCTGACAATTTACTATATTTAGCATGTTTTCAGTTTCCAAACTTTCGGGGCTATTTTGAGGGCCTAAATGTAGTTTTTTCTAGATCGAGCACCTCTTTAAAGACAAAAGGCTTTGTTTTAGCCACCAAAATGAATCTCTTCATTGATACATTTCCAACGAGCTATTGTGCCCCCAAAATGTAGATCGTATGCCAAAGTTACGCCCCTGGGAAGTTGATACACTAAACTACCCAAAACAGGGTCCACAAAATTGTTGGCTTTTTATCTTTCGGGGTTAGGGTTTTGGATTTTATTTATGTTAAAAAGGATTTGGAGCCTCATTATAACAATCATCTTCTTATGAATGCGAGTAGCCGTCACATCTCTTCTCAAAGATAAGTTGTCACCATTCTAGTGAGTCTTTCACTCTGTATTTCTACAGTTTTGTAGATTTCCCTCATTAATAGAAATTGTGTATTACTGTATCTCTACGTTTATGGTTGCATCTCTGATATATTTTTGTTATATTATTGGATATTTGAGATATATCTGTACATTTATTTATTATATCTCCGCTCTCATTTAGTGCCGAAAATAATCTGGATCAGTAGTATCAGAGCAGACTACTCTTGATCATTTTTTTTAGTGCATGTCCCCGACGAGGTCTAAGTATAGCAAGTTGGGTATCGAGTTTGTCTCTCTTGAAGACAATCTCTCTCGCACGCCCCAGAAAACCTCCATGGCGAAAGAAAAGAAAAACTACATAGCAGATGATTCTATTAATTTGGTGTTTAAGCAAGCTCTCACGCGACAGACGGACGAAATGATGGAGAATTTTTCCCACGTCCTTCAACGCCTGCTGATAAAAAATATCACATCTTGATCAAGTGGCCACTTTGGAGGCACCTCGCATTTCAAGGTACAATTTAATTTTGATATTATCATATTTGAAGGATAGATAGATGCAGATGCTCTAAAAAAATGGTTAAAACTGCTAGAAAGTTATTTCTTTGTTCACAATTTCTCTAATAGGTAAAATATCACCTTCGCACTCCTTAAGGTTCTCCCCCGTGTCAAACATTGGTGGGAAACTTGCTGGGAGCAAAGTTCCACAGAAGAGTCTGGAATATATGGGGCTAAGCCCACTTGGAATTTTTTTGTCGATGTGTTTAAGGAACAATATTACCTTGTTGGTAACTATGACGACCAGTACATGAGATGAACCATGTTGTGTCAAGAGAGGGGCCAAGTAGTGTCGGAGTTCACCAATACCTTCCATACCTTGCACACCAAGCTAGGTATAAAATATTATGAGCAACACTTGGTTCTAAAATATTGTGGGACTCTACACATATACATCCAAACTGAAATGGAGTTTCTGGACATCTCATCATTGGGAGCTGCGTATCGATATGTTGTCAAGATCGACCAAAAATTTAGGCACCAGCACAAACGAGAGTTTGGGTCTGCAAATCCACAACAACAAAATCATGATAAATACGACCCTAACAAACAACCTCTAGAAAACCATCCCAAGCCATAGAAAGGGAAGGGTAACAAAAAGATGAAGGACATTGGAAAGTGGTGCAATTTCCACAAAATCCCCTATAACACCATTGATGAATGTCACTCAAAATAATCATTGGTGGCCGAGATCAAAGACAAGGAGCCGAAACCTGATTCAGAATCTGATTCAAAAAATACTGGCAAAAGACAGATCATCGATGCAGACCCCGCTGCTACTATCACTACCACCACAATTCAACCAAAAGAACTAGTTGATCCTGAAGAGGGGGAGTGCCTCTTCCATTCACAGATGTGGGTGAAGGGAATCACCTTGCATTTTATTGTTGATAGCGGAATGCAAAAGAACCTCATCTCAGCTAAGGTCATCAAACAATTGGGATTGTCGATGACACCACAACCACAACCATACAACATCTGGTGGCGTCTCCAGGGACAAGATCTCCATGTCAGCGAACATTGTCGCCTCTCTGTATACTTTCATCAACAATTTGTAGAATCATCTAGTGCACTTATATGTCATACCTTAATAACCTTGAGGTATTCCAATGCCTCGTAATATTTATTTTGATCTCGTCAATAGTGGCTTGTTAGGGTGGTGAAAGCAAGGCGTTGACATTACCCCTACCAGGGTTCAAGCCTAACCAATGATAGCCTCATTTTTTTGCTCATGCAAGTGGATGTATGTAATGTTCTCAAGCTAGGATGCCAGGAACATCACGTTTTTCATGAATTTTAAACTTTTATTGGGTGTGGTATTTCGTCAAACACTTTGTTGATTTACTTGTTTGTATGTGTTTACTTGCAGGTTGACCTCTTGATTTCGGCCTTAAGGTTTATGTTAAATAATCACACATAGATCTGAAGATACAATCAATGAAAGTACAAGATACACCAAATATGGAACCAATAGCAAAATCTGACCTTTATTAATATAATGAGCAAGAACCTGATACAAGAGTGAGGTCGATCTGGAATGATCAACAGATGACTCCAATAAACACAATAGAAGCTTCTACAAAATGCTCCAATAGAAGACTACAAGCCTCCAAAGGCTGAACACTCAAAGAAGACCAATGCAAGAATAGATTTGGGTTGTATGAAGTGCCAAACCCCTAACATGAATGATGCCACACCCTGCTGGAACACTAAATAACCTCAACAATTCAGCCATGCTGCCAAAGATGTCCAATCACTCTGGTAAATATGTCAAACAATAGATCGAGTAAAGGCAAGAAAAACACAGGTGCTCAAATCTCCAAGATCCCTATCAAACTCTTGGATCTGACTCTCCTCCAAGGAATGGTGTGTCCCCCTTGATGCCTGAAACCTTAGATAATCTGGCCTCCCTCCTAGAGACCTCCAAAAGCTCCACAAAACTGCTAGAATGATAGATCGGGACACGGCAATGAAAACCCAAGTGCTCAAATAGGCAAAGGACCTGCTAGACCCTTGGATCTAGCCACCCTTCAAAGGTTGGTGCGCCCTCCTCTTGGGGAATCGTCCCACTCTCAATGAAAATCAATCCTCCATCAAAATATCTCTGGAAGCAACCAAGAATGGCACTATGGCACCTGCAAAGAATACCCAATACCTGGAATTCCCGAAATCTCTTCTCATCAACCAAAATGTGTGATCCTAGCTCCACAAGTGTGCCCCCCTTGCTGGAAACCCCCAATGGTGCACCCTCCTCTTCCTATGAATGTGGCTGGTGTAGAACCCTCCTGCACTAATGTAGATCTTAACTAGAATGGTGTGGGGGGTATTGTATCCCCGAGACCAATCTTGGGACAAGCTAGGTGGAATCTTTCACCATCGAATCATCCTCTAGGGTTTGTTAAGTCAAAACCCCCAAGGTATGGGCTCTCTAGCTAGAAGCCAGATATCAAAATGATAAACATACATGAATGAATGAATAGAGGCCCTTGCCTCTTCTTTATACTTCCTGCTCACCTTGTCCCTCCAAAGTGACTTTTTTTTATTAATTATTAATTAATTAATTAAATCACTTTAATTAATTAATTAACCTTTTTACCTCTGAAAAGCGCCTTATCTCTCCTTGTGGCTTCCCTGGCCACTGAAAGTCACTTCTTATCATCCTATCCTGTAGTGTTGTTCCTACTAATTCCAATGAGTTATTACATTGAGAGGTTCCTCCAAGTATTGTGCCCAAAATACCTCTTCAGTGAATTTAATTAACCTATAGCTCAAAATACTCAAAATCATGGAAATCATCGGAATGCAACGAAACCAAAGCCAATCTATGAGGAATGGATCATAATGATGAAATAGGATGAGCGATGCAAGACGGACCCCAAAATATCCCTCCTATACTCGCTATAATCTCCAACTGGCTACTCTGGTCATCATAACAACCTGTAATACCCCGATGTCCCAAAGTGGGGACATTACAGTCCTCCCTGCTAGAATATTGATTGTCCTCTAGCAATAACTGAACCCATCCAAGTACAATGTCGGGGTCCCATGTCCACCTATGGGACACACAGTAGGTCCCATCTGGAGATGAACTATCATACACTCCACCCCCTGGGTCCCATATCAGGAAGTGA
>ML828258.1:60053-82594 GCA_009831015.1 Picea engelmannii
AATATTGATTGTCCTCTAGCAATAACTGAACCCATCCAAGTACAATGTCGGGGTCCCATGTCCACCTATGGGACACACAGTAGGTCCCATCTGGAGATGAACTATCATACACTCCACCCCCTGGGTCCCATATCAGGAAGTGAACTGCAATAGCCTGTGAAGTATAGTCCTGAAAAATATCAACTCTGTGAATATCCTGCTCATGACACATGACCTCATCCCGGAATGAGTCCATCCTCCAAGTCCCTACCAAAATCAACGCAACCTCCATCAACTGCACATGTTGATGCCAGAGTGAGGTATTGCAAGACCTCTGTGAGACACCCTCAAGTGATGTGCTCTCCTCGACACTGAAGCTCAATGGAAATTCAAAATAACTTTCCCCTGCAAAGGTCCACTCGCCCCTGTCAGTCAGTGAAGTGCTCGACCCTGCAATCCCCAGGTCCCAAGCTAGTCTATGTCGAAGATCACCATGCTGGCACTGCACTACGTTGACCATGCATGACTGCTCCCTGTATATATAATGGATTATCCACTCCTGGATCCTCAAGTTGAAGTACCTGTGGGAATTGGACCTGTTGTCCAGAAGCTGCATCTGTAAAAACATCTCTATGGAAGTAGTACCTGCCCAACCATCTCCATGTCCAATCATGATGATCAAGAGTGAGAAACTACCTCGATCCATAGGACAAGTCCCTGCAGGCCCACTCCAAACCAACCCAAGGTGGAGTATGTGGCTCTTTGGTGAAACCTGGGTCACCATGAAGTAAAATATCCCGCTAGCAAAATGAACTCCCAGATCCCATGGAAAACTTGGAAGTTTATCACTTCCAGTCTTCGCTAGTTGCTCCTATGTCAGACTGATCACTGTCAGAAGTCCTTTGTGCTCATCTTCTATCACCTGGCCTATGATGCTCACTATCACGCACAAAGTCTCAATTGTCTGCCTAACACAGTCCATATCTGACCTATTGTATGCCATAAAAGTACTCATGTCAGGTGGTCTCGACCTAACCACTCTCCATGCTCTCTGCCACTGTCTATCTCTCCTCATGTTGTTGTCCATGATAAAAGTGCCAGGAAAGGATAACAAAAGCATCTGCAGCTAACTGTAGGACTGGAAGATATCACATGCTTCGGTCAATCCCAAGGATTTGACCAGAAGCTCATCCATCGGTATCCACGATAAATACCCGCTTGTAGTCATCATTGAATCCCAACCATCTAGTACAACCAGAAGTAACTCCTCCAACTGTTGGTCAACCAACCTCCATCCCTCATCTCCCATACAACTGTTGATACGATGAAAGTGCTCTCTCATAACTATGTGTTGCAAAGGAGTGAAATCTGCAACCTCCCCTAAGTGTGTCTCCTCCCTCCAAGGAAATACACCCCTCTGAATCCCACCATACATCTCGGCATGTCTCTATGAGCTATCACTCACCAATGTATGCTCTGGCATACTCATGTCGTTTCCCGGATACTCATGTTGCATCGTAGATCCTGGGTGTACTACTGGATCAACCTCTACATAAGGGTCGACCGCTCTCGGAACACAAATGGAAGTGTCCTCAAAACTGCCCCTAGCTCTGGAGTCCCTATGCATATGTGAGCGCTCAACTGTCTCAAAGATCCTCGTAGAGGGTAGCTCCTGTGCCTCTCGATCATAGCTCCCCATACGCATTAGTGATCCTAGGTACTCCTCATGCTCCTCCATTAATTGGTGCTCCTTTGTTGGACCACCAACATCCTCTAGCAACGTGATTGAAGGATATATCTGAGTGTCCACTAGGATAGATGAAGTGGATCTCTGAAGAATCTCCTCAAGAAGCTCCTCTAATCTGGACTTTGATTCTTGAAGGGTTGTCTGTGTGCCTCTCAAGAATCCTCAAGTGCTCTCCAACTCCTGAGAGAGTCTGTCCACCTCTAACTCTTGCTGCCTCAGGGCCATGTGATACATCTCGCCAATCCCCGGTAGGTAATCCTTGTCTGTCAACAATTGTTGGTAGTCAGTCCTCATCATAGACACTCTCTCCCTGAGATTATGAAAGTCATCCATGGCAAATCCCTCATCTGAACTACCATGTGCCACTGATGCCCTCCAGCAGTAATTTTCCATGAATGCATGCATGTCATCAATGCACCTGGTGGCTACCATGATCATATCCTCACTGACTCTCAACTATCCTGTCAAGTAGTGTGACTCCTGATCATAATCATGTTGAGGTGCCACCTCATATCCCTCACTGCTCGTGTCAGCCCTGCTAGTGTCAACTCTAGAATCCCCAAAAACACTCTCTGCAGAAGATAAAGTGTTGAACTGCCCACTGTCTATTGTGCTACTGGGTCCTCCTGTATGCCACTGCACCTCATCCCTAGATATTATCTCCCTCTGAATCACACTATATCCCGTATGAGCAGTTGTATCCTCCTGTGCACTCACCCTGCTACTATCATCTGCACTTGGATCCCATATAGATGTGTCCAAACATGTGCTATGGTCATCCTGACTAATAAAGAGTGCATCCCCATCAATGCAAGCCGATCCTGGAAGTGCCCCATCAACCTGTCAGTCTCCACAATCTGCTCAACTAATGGAGTCTCCAAAAGCTATGACTCAATCTCCTCATGTTGATCTGTATGTGTAAGGTCAATTGTCTGTACGTCATGTATCTCCTCCTGGATTTGTTGATCCACATGTCCATAGTGTGCATCCCTCACACAAAGCTCCTCCATCATATCTGACATGCCACTGATATCCTCATGTGACGTGGCTATCGTGGGTGCCTGAAAGGATGACAAGTGTGTCACGACCCTCATAGGAAGCTCACTCGATCTAGGTGCCAACATGTGTGAATCCCCACTAATGTCACCACTATGTTGAGGTGTAGGGTCATCAACACCATGTGATATGTCTGTTGAAATATTGATGCTATCATCCTGTCCATCCCACTGCTCTTCCAAGGTGCAAGGGTCACTATCCTCCTCAAGCATGCAAGAATCACTAGCCTTTGTGCCAGAGTCACTAGCCTCATTGGATTGCTCCAAATAAGCATCTATCGATCCATCCTCACATGCCTCGTCATCACTGTCATAGTGCACCTCAATGATGTGCTTCTTACCCCTACCCCTACATCTATGATTGGGTTCCCAAGGTATTTTGTAGCGAAAGTTGCCTACTCCTAATGGGTGTAGGAGTGTTATGTTCTTCCTTCCATCCATTAGCTATTCTCTTTTGCATTTTTCTAATCCGTTCTCCATTCTTTTTTATGATGGCTATCAACTCTCGTAGGGCTAAGTCCATTTCCCATCTATCCATACCACTGTAATGTTTCCATCTATCCATTTATCCTTAAGAGAGACCCCTCGGGCTGGCGGGAGTTTAAGCTTTGATACCACTGTAATGTTCCCAAGCCAATTTTTTCGCTTGGAACACTAACTATCCACTTATTTAACTATTTCTTTGTGTGTGTTTGCAGGTTGGCCTCTCAAGTTTCAGCCTTAGGTTTGTATTCAGTTTATTAAGCACAGATCTACAGATATACTCAATGAAATACAAGATCTAACCATACACAATATATGAAACCCCAAAAGCATAGATCTGACCTTTATTATTATGAAAAGCAAGAACCTGATACAAAGTGGATGCAAATCTGGAATAACATCAGATGGCTCCAAGAGATAATATATGAGCTACTACAAAATGCTCCAATAGAAGACTACAAGCCTCCAAAGGCTGAATATTCAAAGAAGACCAATGCAAGAATAGATCTGGGTCGTATGAAGTGTCAAACCCCTAACCTGAATGATGCCACACCCTGCTCGAACACTGAATAGCCTCAACAATTCGGCCCTACTGCCAAAGATGTCCAATCACTCCGGTAAATATGTCAAACAATAGATCGGGTAAAGGCAAGAACAACGTAGGTGCTCAAATCTCTAAGATCCCTCTCAAACTCTTGGATCTGACTCTCCTCCAAGGAATGGTGCGCCCCCATGGATGCCTGAAACCCTAGATAATTCGGTCCCCGTCCTAGAGACCTCTGAAAGCTCCACAAAACCACTAGAATGATAGATTGGGACACGGTAATGAAAACCCAAGTGCTCAAATAGGCAAAGGACCTGCTAGACCCTTGGATCTAGCCACCCTCCAAAAGTTGGTGCGCCCTCCTCTTGGGGAATCGTGCCTCTCAATGCAAATCAATCATCCATCAAAATATCTCCGGAAGCAACCAAGAATGGTACTATGGCACCTACAAAGAATACCCAATACCTGGAATTCTCGAAATCTCTTCTCATCAACCAAAACGTGTGAACCTAGCTCCACAAGTGCTCCCCCCTTGCTGGAAACCCCTAATGGTGCGCCCTCCTTTTCTTCCTGTGCTTGTGGTTGGTGTAGAACCCTCCTGCACCGATGCAGATCTGAACTAGAATGGTGTGGGGGAGTATTACATCCCTGAGACCAAGCTTGGGACAAGCTAGGTGGAATCTTTCACCACCGAATCGTCCTCTAGGGCTTGTTAAGTCAAAACCCCCAAGGTATGGGCTCTCTAGCTAGAAGTCAAATATCAAAATAATAAAAATACATGAATGAATGAATAGAAGCCCTTGCCTCTTCTTTATACTTCCTGCTCACCTTGTCCCTCCAAAGTAACTTTTCTTTATTAACTATTAATTAATTAATTAAATCACTTTAATTAATTAATTAACCTTTTTACCTCTAAAAAGCGTCTTATCTCTCCTTGTGGCTTCCCTGACTACTAAAAGTCACTTCTCATCATCCTATCTTGTAGTGTTATTCCTCCCGATTCCAATGAGCTATTACACTGAGAGGTTCATCCAAGTATTGTGCCCAAAATGACCTCTTCAGTGAATTTAATTAACTTATAGCTCAAAATACTCAAAATCATGGAAATCGTTGGAATGCAACGAAACCAAAGCCAATTTGTGCGGAATGGATCATAATGATGAAATAGGATGAGCGATGCAAGCCGGACCCCAAAATATCCCTCAATAGCTCTTGTACTCGCTATAATCTCCATCTGGCTACTCTAGTCATCATAACACCCTGTAATACCCTGATGTCCCAAAGTGGGGACATTACAATGTAATGGTACACAACCATAGTTGGGTCTAGGTGTAATTCTTAAAATTCTTTGGAAAAACAAATACCCCCACTTGTAAGGATTTTGAATTGAAAGGTGTTAGTTGCATTTTCTCCAAGGTAGGGGTAGATCGTGCTAGCCACATTGTGATAAGGCAAAGCTAGTTCTATATATATATATGATCAAACTGAACACTTGGATTGACAAGTAGCGGTGTTTAGTGGCATATGTTCCCTTTGCAAAGCTCCTCTAAAAGTCATCATCCCATGTGTAGTTTTATGGAATAAGAATCAGTAAGCCAACTTTGACCATGAAGCTAATTGCAAAATGAAACTTCTCAAAGAATCAGTGTAATGCATGTATTTGTAGTAGCTCAATCAACCTTGGTAACAAATTCCTCCAAACCAACTAATCCATTTCAACCGGAAGGAAGGGGGGGGCAAAGTCATTACTTGTAGATAACACAATTTTTTATGGCTGCTGGCCTGCTTTTTTTCTGAGGTCCCTACTGATGGGGTGGTTGGAGTTATGAGGATCATTCTAAGGCCTCCAATTTTTTTATGAACTGTCTCCTATTGCCAGAATTGGGCCATGATCTTAGTGTGGTCGGCAAAGATGAGGTTCAGATTTTGTGCCATTACGTGGGATTATACTAACATGAAGATTGATGCATCATATATTGAGTTATTAATACTATCTTGCAGAAAAATGAAATCCACAAAAATAACTTCCTACTTTTTGAGGCTCTGTTACCAAGAAAATCAATTAGGAGATCGCTACTAATGAGGCTTCTGCTCTCAACAGACCACAAAAATGCAAGGTGAAAACACTAGGCATAGATTTTTGTTCTAGTAATTATTCTTGCTGTATTAAGGTTTGTTTATGATCTGCCTTCTATAATATTCAGAGTATTGTGGAGTTCTTCACAAATTTTTTATTTCCAAATGAATGATGTACTTTCCTTCTCTCAACTCAATTTAGTGAAATAATATGCCCAAAAATTTGTAAGACATGTTTTTAACACATTCCTTAAAATCAGACCTTTAAAACCAAACTCTGCATACAAACTCACTATTCTGTGTATCGGTGATCCCAGCTCTCACTGCATGCATGCCATGCACACATTGGTAAACTAGAACCAACTTCCAATGTAAGCAATTGACAAAATAAAGATTGAGCATGCTGCTCCCATTCACTTATGAGTGGCATATTTTTCATCATACTTTTTTATAAAAATAATATAATGCTCATTTTATAAATCGGACAGGAACTTCAAAATCCTCCACAAAGTTTTACGGTTGAGCCTTTTACATCCATTCCACAGTAATCTCAAATTTACAAAATTAAAGCAAGTTGCAACATTTACAATGAACTCTCTTTAACTGAAGGTGATCTACAGAAGCTGATAATTGTTTAGAAAAACATTATTACACAACTGCAAACATTAAAATTCTAAGCTAAGGCAAGCTTAATACCAATCATGACATAGAACATGGCAGAATGTTTTTGATAGTAGAGAAAAACCTGTCATTTTCCGACTTAAAAATGCTACTGAGAATTCATTGAGGAATTTCTTAAATTAGAGATTGTGTAGCATAACCAGAAAGCAGAAAATCACAAGACAGTCATAAGTCAATGCTCGGTGTCAATAATAAGACACAAACAATACATGCAATTGTGTAAATGGTGATAACAGAAACTGGTATTATGCTCATTAGCATTCACATAAGCAGCTTGCAGATGATCTCTGAGGAGAAACAACATTGAACATTTCAGGTGGGCTTGCCCACAAGACTCATTTTCCAATAATGAAAGACAAGCATGCAGCTCTAAGCCATATTTTACGGTCTTTATACATAATCTTCAAGAAAAGAAAGGCATGTGGTTGTGCAGGCCCATATTGTTGCCTGCAGATGAATAAGACAAGAGAATGTACATGCAAGTATGTACAGTTCAAAACTGGGAAACAACGTTATCATATGAAGTCCCACTGCCAATATACTTTCTCTACAATTCCACCACCAGTTCGAACAGCAAAGCGAAGCCTATCCGCAGCAGGTGGAATGCCCCAGAGAAGTGGTACAGCAACTGTCATTCTTAGCTTCTCATGCAAGCCTCCTTTGCTCTCCTTTTCAGCAGCTACAACCTGCTCAGAGTTCATTATCATTTATTACATAAGTTGAATGAAAAACATTTATTTGTGATACCATGTTCGTCCTAGTAAGAATCAAACAGCTCTCTCGAGTCTCTCTATGCTGTACAATCTAAAGTTGAGTCCATGTTTTTTCCTTTCCTATTCAATTTCCTTCTGCCTTTCATAGAGGACTCAGCAAAGTAAGGAAATCTGTGGAGTGCATACTTTAGGTTGTCAAAATATTTATCTTTCTGCCAAAGACGTAATCTGGTGAAGTTAACATGACAAGGAACAGAAAATTTACAAGGAACATAGTTTTTGTTTACTCTGATTGAATACTAAATTAAAATTGTGTCCGTTGGACCATCTCCAGTAGTCCAATCCATGAAGAAACAAAGGTGCACCATCACAAGGCCAATCATGAAGCCTTAAACTTACCAAATCTCCTGCAGAAGTTGTGCAAGAATGGCAAGCATAAGATATTTTAAAAACATTCTGCCAACCGTGATTGATTGATTATAGCAATATGAATTGAATACTAAATTAAAATTGTCCGTTGGACCATCTCCAGTAGTCCAATCCATGAAGAAACAAAGGTGCACCATCACAAGGTCAATCATAAAGCCTTAAACTTACCAAAACTCCTGCAGAAGTTGTGCAAGAATGGCAAGCATAAGATATTTTAAAAACATTCTGCCAACCATGATTGATTGATTATAGCAATATGCATCAAGATCGATGATTCATGCCTACACTAAATCTAGGAATATGAGGCATAATAAAATTTGTCATTACTTCCTGACAACCAAATGAAGCAATATCTACTTTTCAAACAGTCAAGACAGAATATGGACTGCACTGTGCAGCAAAAGGGTACTTGACCAGTCAGGCTTAACCGGTTATTGGTTACAGCAGAAATGTTGCACAAATACTCACATACTCTCCTTGCCATTTAGTTCCACCATCTTCCACTACAGTCAAACTAAGTCATGCCCAGAGCCCCCTCTCTCATGAGACAAATGCCCTAAAATATACCCCAAAGATACCGTGTTTGAAATTTGCACCAATAAAATAAACATTATTTATACAAAAAAGATGGAATAATATGAAGCTGGCACAATGTAGAAATCTGAAACAGCACCTCAAATAATTTAATGGATTTAAATTTGATCTACGAAATTTTCGTCTATGTTAGTAATGTAGTGCATGTGCCTGCACAAAGATTCCATGGCTAATAAATTTCACAACTATAACAGCTCTGCCACCTGGCATGTACAATCACCTCTTTACCTGCAAACAAACATCTTCACTTGCACTTATCGTCAGTATGCTTATCATAATAGATCCTTAACCCCCATATAGCTATTTCACTTCTCTTTTGTTGATCTTCATACATCAAAGTTAAGAGTTTCTTCATCACTCAATGGAGACAGGAAATTCACTGCAATTATATCCCAAAACCCCCTTATTGTTCATCCACTAACTCAATCTCAAAGGCATATCAAGCATTCTTGAGATGTGTTGTATGAAAAATCTTTCAAGAAAAACAAGCTGAGAATGTCCAAGGAGCACCAAAATTTGTTATCGCTCATTCAACTCAATGAAATATTTTTTTCCTTTGTTTAAATAAATCTTGATATTGATGAATCATAAATATGCACCCTATTAAAACTTATCAAGTGTACAATCCTTGACATGAACTTGATATTTTCCCATATAGTAACAGGAACTCACATTCTACTGCATTCATGACCTTATCCTTCCCCACTACAATTGAAGCATATGGATACAAGATTCTAGCCTTTGAAAATCTTGATGAAAACTACAAAATGAGGTATTGATAATATTGTTATCCAAAATCCATAAACCAATACAGAAGGTAATCCTCAGAATACAAAACTACTTGTGAAAAGTTGGAGAGAAAATACAAAATTGACAAGAAAGTTGAAAAGACAAACAAAAGTCTGAAAATTGAGAGTCTAAATTTCAGATATGAAGGTCAAGCTGCAATTTTAATCTCCCTTGAACTACTAGCAATGTCCTAAAAAGAATCAGTGAAATCTAAGATCAAGTGAAAGAGTGGTCACCAGAGTCGCTCACAATAAGAGTAGTCATTTTTGTGTTTGAAAACTTTACCATTATAAAATTTTAGGGTTGTTATATATAGTCATAGGGCACTGATTAAGAGAACAAATTAGTTTTTTTTCACATCTTTGTTCGCTCCTTCTGAAACAATAGTGTCTATGGATGCTTTTGATTGTAACCTTGTTAAAATTATACAAATGTTCAATTCACAATGTTAACCCACACATCCATTTGCAGAAGAAATGCCATAATTCTCTTCAACTTAGTGTCCATTAGTGACCATAAAGTAGTAAAAAAACTACTCTAAAATATGTTGTCCCTATTGTAGCTGATAGAATTAGGAAAACTAAAATGTAGCCATACATGAGTGAAGAAAATCTTTGTACTTTTGTTGCTAGGCCATATCATTTGACAAGGAATATAGGCCCACCATCTTGTCAAACAGGTCAAAAAGGAGCAACAAATAATCATATCCATAGCTTGTGATCGGCAACCCTCTAAAATGTTCTACAGATATAGTCTTTCAAGTTCTTAGAGAGAATACCAACTTTCTATTTGCTAGATTTGATATGTTAAACAACATGTTAGAATTAGGGAAAGAAAACAAAAAATACCTTTTCAAAAAAATTTCTGTTAGTTAGATCAACAAGAGCATAATAGGTCTAAATAAAACTCAGAACAGAAATGTATAAATTTCTTAAACAGTAGATCTGAAACATAAAGTGTTTCTGAATAAGTAAAGCTTAGATCTAAACTATAGATAGCAAAATAATTAGATTTGAACTGTAGATGTATGCAAACCAATTAGATCTGAACTGTAGAAGTAGATCTGAACTGTAGATGTATGCAAAACAATTAGATCTGAACTGTAGATGTATTTATGAGCGAGCAAAACAATTTAGATCTGAACAGTAGATATATTTCTGAGCAAGTAAAGCAATTGAACCATAGAAATATTTATGAGCATGCTAATCAATAGATCAGAACCTAAACAAAAGATTTGAGTATAAGCAATGAAATAAAACTGAAGTAGCAACTTACCTCTTGAAGATTTACCTTTGTGTGATAAAGAAGAGCTTGACTCACATGAGGAAAGTTATGCCACTGAAGTTATGCTCAGAAAAGTCTAGGACTCATGGATCAACCTCAATGGGTTAGATCTCTATCATGAGAATTGTAGGACAGTTATGCCACCTAGGAGAAACCTCACACAAAATACAACAAAAACCCCAAACAGAGAATTCTAGAAACAAACCCTTATTCCAGTCACACACAGTGGGCAATCTACAAGGAGAAAAAGGTGACGGCTGCCTAAGGTAAAGGACCAGCAGCCTAGCAAGGAGGCCACAGTTCTAAAGGGTTTCAGTTCTTCCCAAGGAATGGGACGACAGCCACTTAGGAGAGGGCTGGTTGCAGTAGACTAGCAGAGGGAGGAGAGGGCGGCAGCATAGACTCAACCCTCAACACACAGCTATCCTCAACATAGCTTCTGGCAACAACAGAAAACCCTTAACTCAGCAACAAAAGGACCAGGCAACAGTGTTCCACGGGGACGCATCCCCCAGGGTGGGGGTCGCGTCCCCCACGTCCCCCGGACGGGGGGACTCCAAGGGGACGTTTCCCCACGTCCCCTTTTTGAGGAGACGCGGGGGGACTTGGGGGGACGCGACTCCCCAAGGTGGGGGACGAGACTCCCCAAAAGGGGGACTCCTGGACGTCCCCCAAAATGTTTTTTGCCCAGTAAGACTTAAAAAAGAAAAAATTAAACAAATATATATAACTTATGCATGTTATAAATTTTAAAATACAATTATTGCATAAGAATAAAATTGAATTATAAAAATATAAACATGAATTTATATCTTTTTAAGATTGGTGATTATGTTATTTTTTTTTAATTCTTTATCATATGTGGAATTAAATTAAATTTATAATAGTAAATATGGACTTCGCATAAGAATAAAATTGAATTATAATAACTTAGGCCATTGAACCTGTTTTAAAAGTTAAACACATTTTATGATTTATATAACTTAGGCCATTCATTTATGATTTAATATTTATGCCATTCACCCGAGCATAAACGACAACGGAGAAAGGGTTTAAACTTTCTAGAATGATGAATGATGAATTTAATTTTTAAATCAATGTATCAACATTTATTATTTTACTATTTATGTTTAAACTTTCATTTATGATTTATGAATCAATGTATTTCATTACTGAATTTGAATTGAATTTTGAATCAATATTAATAGTTTATATCATTTACAAATTTGAATTTTCAATTTACTAATTTGTAGTATTTAGTTGTTGAGATTTATGTTATTGTTAGTATTTAGTTGTTAGTATTTAGTCCCTTTTCAATTTACTAATTTTAAATTTATGTTATTGTTAGTATTTAGTCCCTTTTCAATTTACTAATTTATGTTATTGTTGAGATTTATCATATTATCATTATTATTTTTTATTTTTTAAATTTTATTTTTTATATTTTTTATATTATATATGTGACGTCCCCCCGTCCCCCATTTCCCAAAAATCCCTAAAATTTGGGGGTACTTCCACATGTCCCCCTTGTGCGTCTCCCCGCACCCTCGTCCCCCCGTCCCGGAGTCTTGGTGGAACATTGCCAGGCAATCAGCAATGAAGGAGGCCGAAAACTGGACTGTCAAAGGAGGTCGCAGCTAACTGTCCAAGGGAGGCCGCAGCTAACTATCAGAGGGAGGCCGCAACTATAGAAGAACCTCAGAGCAATCCGCCACACTTGAAGAGAAGATAGTGAGTGAGTGTAAGAAAAAGTGAGGGGAGAGGTTTCTATATATAGTTTTTAGACCAGGGCTAGGTTGTAAAAATATAATTAATAAAATGACATATTAAATTAATATAAATATTAATTTCATATGTCACATTTAAATATTTATTTTTATTTTTATTTTAATCTTAATAAGCCCTAAAAACAAAATTACAAGCCCCACTCAAACCCAAACTCAAAACCAAAGGGGTGAAGAACAATCAAGCGGTTAGGTTTTCTTAGTGGCAACACATGTCCATATGATTCTCAAGGTGATCAATTAACTTTATCATCACTGCATAAGGGGTACATCCCTCAATGTGGTCATGCTCATTTTCATAATCTCTCCTAGGTCCTGTGGACCATCCTGAGAGAGAGGAAGAGGATCACACACCACCATATCTTGATATTACACAAAGATCTACCTGATCGAAGACCAGGTTGCCCCAGAACACATCTGGGGTCTTATCCACCAAGGTACAAGACCAAGGATCAACCCATGCTTTAGACATGGGTACCCTAGAACACATCTAGGGGCCCTAGACATATCTAGGGACTTATACTGCTTGGTCCCACACCAAGAACCCCAGTCATCTACTGGGGGCCCTCACAAGGGTCTTTGCCATGGCTCTAACTGCTTGGTCCCAGACCAAGAATCCCAGGAGTGTATTGGGGGCCCTAGTACACAACTAGAGTCTTATGCCATCCTCCATGGAGAATGGCTCTTGCAGCTGCATTAAATTCAACACTCCGTCTCAGCAAGAGAGGCATTCTCAGCAACACCAAACTTGTCACGAAAGTACACAAACTTTGTCAAGGACAGTGGCTTGGTCAAAATATATGTCGTCTGTTATGCCGTCGGAACATACTGAATACTGAGAATGTTCTTCTGCACCATGTCCCGGACATAGTAATATCTCATCTCAATGTGCTTCGACCTGTCGTGAAACACCGGATTCTCGGAGAGCTTTATGCAGCTCTGGTTGTCACAGTGAATGACTGTGGGTTCTAGCTCTGCACTGAACAAGTCTGAAAGTAGCTTCCTAAGCCACACTGCTTCTCTGCTAGCAACACTTGCAGCAATGTATTTTGCTTCTGCAGTGCTCTGGGCTATGGAGCTTTGTTTCCTGCTGGACCAGGAAATCATTGTTGAACCCAAACTGAAGCAATATTCGGAAGTGCTCTTTCGATCCACTGTACTGCCCATCCAATCTGAATCTGTAAATCCATTAAGCATTACACCTCCACTGGAAGTGTACCTGAGACCATAGGCTATAGTTCCCCGAACATATCTCAAAATATACTTAACAACAACCATATGTATATGCTTCGGTTCACACATGAACTGGTTGAGGGCATTTACCGCATAACAAATGTTTGGTCTAATATGTATGAGGTACATCAATGACCCAATGAACTGTCGATATAAGGTGGGGTCTTCAGGATCTAAACCTGTAACCTGATCTTGTAGTTTCTTTAGGTTAGAGATCATTGGTGTGGTCATGAACTTACAGTCCATCATGTCAAATCTGCGGAGCACATCAACTGCATATTTGCTCTATGAGAGAAAGATCTCACCTGGCTTCTACCACACCTTTAAGCCCAAAAAATAATGCATGAGCCCCAAGTCTTTCATTTCAAACTCTGCGGAAAGCTCCCTCTTAGTCTGAGCTATCAAGTTTTCCTCTCCAGTGAGGAACAGATCATCCACGTATAAGACTAAGATAACTGGATGATTTTGTACAATCTTTATGTAAAGATTGGGATCTGCTATGCTCTTGATGAATCCAAGACTCTGTAGAAAGTTGTCTATTCTACCATCCCAAGCTCTCGGAGCTTGCTTCAACCCGTACAGGGATTTCTTGAGTTTGCACACATGAGATTCTTTCTCATGGATCACGAAACCTTCAGGTTGTTCGATATACACTTCTTGCTCAACTTCACCATTAAGAAAAGCAGTCTTAACGTCCATCTGGTGAAGTTTCCAACCAAAAACTATTGCAAGAGAGATATTAATCATGATGGAAGTATATCTGACAACTGGAGCAAAGATCTCATCATAGTCAATTCCTTCTTTCTGAGAGAAACCATGAGCCACGAATCTAGCCTTGTATTTTTCAATACTTCCATCTGCTGCATGCTTTATCTTATAAATCCATTTGGAAGTTACCACTGATTTTCCACGAGGTCTAGGAACTACTGCCCATACATCATTCTTTAGAATTGGAATCATATTCTTCTATCATAGCATCTTTCCACACTTGATGTTTGGAGGCTTCTTCAAATATGGAAGGTTTTGAATCAATTACAATATTCAACTTAGCTATGAGACCGGAGTACTTATCTGGTTTCTTGTTTTCGCTGAAGGTGCCCTTAGGAGCTGAATGTTTTTCTACTTCCTTTAGAATTTCTCGGCACCATGCTGGTTTCCTTTTAATAGGAGATATCTCCAATGGAAACTCAATAGTATCCCTTGAGGGATCCACTGGAAGTTCTGAGGTCTCCTCCCTCTGCTCATCTGGAAGAGGAGAATCTGAAGAATCAAGTGGTGGAGCTTTCTGCTCCCCTAAATCACATGGAAGTTCTCTCGCCCAACGAAAAGTTGCCTCTTCACGAAAAGCTGGGATATAAATTTTGTAAGCCTTTGAGGTTTCACTGTATCCCACAAAAGTTCCTTTCTTTCCGGAGGGCTCTAGCTTAGTTCTCTTTTCTTTTGGAATGTGAATATAGACTGGACTGCCAAAGATTCTCAAGTGATCAACTGAAGGCTTCATTCCGGTGAAAACTTCTTTTGGAGTTTTCGCTTCAAGATCTTTGTGTGGACATCTGTTCTGAATGTAGACAATAGTACTGGCAACTTCAGCCCAAAGAGATAACGGTAAGTTCTGGTCATACATCATGGCCTTGGCTGCTTCACAGATAGTTATGTTCTTTCTTTCTACTACCCCATTCTATTGGGGTTTATACGGCACAGTCAGCTTCCTCTTAATTCCAGAAGCCCAACAGAGTTCATCATATTTGAAGGAGTCAAATTCTTTACCATTCTCTGTTCTGAAAACTCGGACGTGTCTTCCTGTTTGATTTTCAACAAGATTCTTGAAATCTTGAAATCTGCTGAAAGATTCATCTTTAGTTTTTAAAAAATAAATCCAAGTTTTACGAGAACAATCATCAATAAAAATGATATAGTAAATACAATCATTCATAGATGGAGCAGTCATGGGCCCGAAAAGATCAGAATGAATTAGATCTAGAATGCCATTAGATTTTCTATTGCTGAGAGGATAGGGTTTCTTTGTATTCTACCGAGTGCACAACCTCCACAAACACTATTATGCTCAAAAGAAAATACCGGCATACCTGTTACCATCTTTTGCAAACCTGGAAGTGCATTGTAGTTGAAATGTCCAAGCCTTCTGTGCCAAAACTCGCAGGGATTTACCATCTCATGAGCTAGTGCTTGAACAACCCGACCTACGATTTTATAAAGTCCACTCTCACGAGTTCCAATAGTCATAGCAGTGCTCATATCTTCATTTGAGGACCACATGAGGGTCTTCCCTTTGATTAAGGCTATTGAGTAACCTTTGTTTTCTAACACTACAACTGAGATTAGATTTTTCTTTAAACCATGAACATAAAGAATTTCATCAATATGAAAGATATTACATGATTGAAGTTGGAAAGAATCAGATCCAAAACCTTTTATGTCATAAGTACCATTATCACCCAGTTCCACCTTTACATTGAATTTCTTGTCCCGATAGTTTGCAATATTTTGTTTGAAGCCTGTCATGTGTTTGGAAGCACCGTTGTCCATTAACCAAATTTCCTCCGACTTGGTTATACTGTCAGAAAGAGCTGAGATGAGATAATATTCTTGTTGTTGTTCTTGCTCTTTGGTGGCAGCCTTGCTTTGTCTTCTTTGAGGTTCATGTTGAGGTTTCGCCTCTTCAGTAGCAACTAAGGCTTGGAACTTTCCTTTTCTTTTTTGTTGAGAGGGAGGGTTCCTGCAATCTCTTGCATAATGTCCTAGCTTATTGCAGTTAAAACATATTACTTTAGATAAATGAGGATTAAGATGAGATAACTTACCTTGAGGTTTCTTACCTTTGCCTTTAGATTGAGGGAACTTCTTCCATTTCTTGGTTTTCGATGAAAGGGCATGATCTCTTAGAATTGATTGATCATTTATGCTTTTGAGTCTTCCTTCTTCTTCTAAGCAGTCATGCCATAATCTGTCAAAGTTAGGCCTAGCTTCTCTTCCATTGATAGATGCGAGAAAAACTCCCCATGACTCAGGAAGTCCATCAACTGCAGTTTGCACAACGTCATCATCATCTACAGCAACTCCTATTGCAATACGTTGATCTCTGGTTTGAGCAATCTTGGAGAAGAAGGTAGCAACTGATTCATCTTTTCCCATCCTCAAAGTACGTAGTTGTTTCTTTGATATTAATTTTTGAGTTGGTTCCTTCTTTTCATAGAGGTTTGCCAAAGCATCAAAACATTCTTTGTCAGTCCTTAGATGACCAATGATGGGCATCATGTTGTCCTTAACAGAATCAAAAATGATTATTTTAGCCTTGGCTTGTTTCTTCCTGTATGCTGCCCTAGCTGTGTTTGAAGTGGGTTCTTCAATTATCCTAGTAATCATCTGTTCTAGTTAATTATCTTCAAGAATGTTAACTATTCTGGATTTCCAAGCATTAAAGTTGGAGGCCCCTACAAGTCTGCCTTCAACTTTAACTGAAGAGGAGGCCATACTAAGATCTGGATCAGTTTAAAAAAATGAGATGTTGTTGATCTGCAAAACAACCCTAACAATATGGATCTACGCAGGCTCAAGTCTACACACTTCCTGAGCTCTTTTCACGCCCTAAGCTCTGATACCATGTTAGAATTAGGGAAAGAAAACAAAAAATACCTTTTCAAAAAAAAAATTGTTAGTTAGATCAGCAAGAGCATAATAGGTCTAAATAAAACTCAAAACATAAATGTTTAAAAGGTCTAAAACAGTAGATCTGAAACATAGAGTGTTTATGAATAAGTAAAGCTTAGATCTAAACTATAGATAGCAAAACAATTAGATCTGAATTGTAGATGTATGCAAACCAATTAGATATGAACTCTAGAAGTAGATATGAATTGTAGATGTATGCAAAACAATTAGATCTGAATTGTAGATGTATGCAAAACAATTAGATCTAAATTGTAGATGTATTTCTGAGTGAGCAAAACAATTTAGATCTAAACAGTAGATATATTTCTGAGCAAGTAAAGTAATTGAACCATAGAAATATTTCTGACCATGTTAATCAATAGATCAAAACCTAAACAATAGATCCGAGTATAAGCAATGAAATAAAACTGAAGTAGCAACTTACCTATTGAAGATTTACCTCTGTGTAATAAAGAAGAGCTTGACTCACATGAGGAAAGTTATGCCACTGAAGTTATGCTCAGAAAACTCTAGGACTCATGGATCAACCAAGGGTTAGATCTCTATCATGAGAATTGTAGGACAGTTATGCCACCAACGAGAAACCTCACACAAAACACAACAAAAACCCCAAACAGAGAATTTTGGAAACAAACCCTTATTCCAGTGACACACAGTGGGCAATCTCCAAGGAGAAAAAGGTGACGGTTGCCTAAGGTAAAGGACCAAAAGCCCAACAAGGAGGCCGCAGCCCTAAAGGGTTTCAGTTTTCCCAAGGAATGGGACGGCAGCCACTTAGGAGAGGGTTGGTTGCAGTAGACTAACGGAGGGAGGAGAGGGTGGCAGCGTAGACTCAACCCTCAACACAGAGCAACCCTCAACACACAGCTATCCTCAACATAGCTTCTGGCAGCAAGAGAAAACCCTTAACTCAGCAACAAAAGGACCAGGCAATCAGCAATGAAGGAGGCCAAAAACTAGACTATCAAAGGAGGTCGCAGCTAACTGTCCAAGGAAGGTCGCAACTAACTGTCAAAGGGAGGCCCCAGCTATAGAAGAACCTCAGAGCAATCCGCCACACTTGAAGAGAAGATAGTGAGTGAGTGTAAGGAAAAGTGAGGGGAGAGGTTTCTATATATAGTTTTTAGGCTAGGGCTAGGTTATAAAAATATAATTAATAAAATGACATTAAATTAATATAAATATTAATTTCATATGTCACATTTAAATATTAATTTTTATTTTTATTTTAATCTTAATAAGCCCTAAAAACAACATTACAAGCCCCACTCAAAACCAAAGGGGTGAAGAACAATCAAGGGGTTAAGAGAGTCAGAGAGGTTTTCTTCGTGGCAACACATGTCCATATGATTCTCAAGGTGACCAATTAACTTTATCATCACTCTATAAGGGGTACTGTTAGAATATGAATGAATATGCTCGTTTTACCATTGATAATATCGCTATTGTCACCCAACCATAGGCCAAAGCCACCCTCCGAGCACCTTAACCTTGACAGAGAATCATTTTGGAAGCAAACCCTAGGCTAGATAGCCAAACAAAGGGTGGTGCACCTTTCCCCAAGGATAGCGCACCAACAAGAGTTGATCAGATAGTCCAAACCCTAACCAAGAGATAGTCCAAGCCAAACGTGATCTGCTAGCTGCAGCAACTGCAATGGCAACTCTCCTCCAAACTTGCGCACAAAACTGGGCACTGCAGTGCGCACAAGTGTTTCTTTGCAATTCTAAGACTGCCTGCCAGAATGAAGACTGGCCTCCTGTATTTATAGTAAATCTGGCTAACTGCCTGGGCCGACTTCTCATTCTAGGTATATGTTTGTTCAATATATATTATTTCTTCTGGCCGACTTCTTCTCTTGGAAGCTAATAACCTAATATAAGTTATCCTCTTGAGCCGACATGTCTTCTAGGGTTATTAGCCAACTCATTAGAGTTTCTTCTTGCTTCCTAGAATATTCTATTCTCGTTAGGTTTACACGTGGAGGTAAATACCTCCCGGAACTACCATAATATCAACACTCCCTCCTAGCTAGGGAGGTATTACAGGTAATGGAATTGAGCACAAATATACCATTTACACGGTAGCATCAACATAGTTGTATAGACTGACTAAATCATGAGCACCATCATCACCATCAGTGTCATCAGCTGCATCATCTCTCGGAACCATACTCTATCTGAGTAATGATACTAACTTCACAGAGTGACACAAGAGCCATTCTTCTAATATAGAAGAGTAAATGTTCTGAACCATTTTTTGTCTGGAAAAATCTATGTTCATTGATCATCCATCTAGATGATAATCATTTTCAACATTGTTGATAGTCTTCAAGTTAATTGGAACAATATCATTCAATAGAACACAATTGTGTCTATCCATAGTAGTACACAACTACAATCCAGTGGTACACTACCACACCAAGTACCACATAGATACATGATCAAACAATGGAACACATCCATCAAAGTAGTATACATCTACTGTCTAGAAACATACGGTCTTCATACCAATCATCTGATATCAACCTGCACAGAAACAATGTTATGATATAAAATGAATCATCTGGGCCATTATTCCACTCACATCTGTGAGATTTGGAAGAGCATCTGCCTTCAGAAGGTAAAACATCAATGATGAGCTATTTGGACTATTCTTCTCAAGCAAGGAAGAATAATTGTCCTGATTTTCTGAGCCTGGACCATTCCCCACCCTGGGCCATTCTTCCGACACTAAACAAAGTGTAACCTGGAGAGAATGAGTCTGCCCCAAGGAATGTCTGTCCCTGATTGCTGAACCTGGACCATTCCCCACCCTGGGCTATTCCTCCGACACTAAACAAAGTGTAACCTGGAGAGAATGAATCCGCCCTAAGGAATGACTGTCCGGACCATTTCCAAAGGAAATGACTGTCCTGCACCAACCTCCAAAACGGACCATTCCCCATGTTAACCACAATGGAAAATCGTTGTCCGACGAGGCAGGCCAGTCTTCTTGAGTAACCCTCAAGAAGAGAGACTGCCCTAGACCACTTCCCATGTTAACCACAAAGGGAAGTCGCTCTCTATGGTACATCAACAATCTGGACCATTTTTCGAACTCAAAAATCACTGTCCATCAATCAATAATACATCAGTGCTCCCTCCCAACCTGGGAGCATCTCTTCCTTTTTCAATAAGGAAGTCGTCTCTACGTGCTCCAGCTTGAGTACGCAAACTCTTTCATCTTGGACAGAAGCTTTACCAAAATGTTTGCTTATCTGCTCATCTGTGGAGATATGTATTGGAGAACCACTTTCTCCTTTCTGGACTTCATCACGGATAATGTAATGCTTGATTTCAAATGTACTTCGGTCTGGAACACTGGTTTTCTCTGAAGGCTTCATGTAGCTCTGATCAATAAAGTATATCATTGTTGGAAAACTGGAAAATATCCATGTGGCACTTCTTCTGTCATCATGAAATCTGATCTTCTGAGTAATCATCTTGATACAATATCTTTGTTATAGAAAATCTTCACCGCGCTTCTGTTGTGCACTGAAGGTTCTTGTAATGTCCCCATTTTGGGACATTATAACTTTACAGAGTGTTATGCCTACCAAAGTAGCCAGATAGGGGTGACAGAGAATTCAGGAGATATTGAGGGGTTTTATTAGGCCCGACTTGCATCGTCATCATCAGGATCCATTCCGCACAACTTGGTTTTGGTTTCGTTGCATTCCGACGATTTCCGTAATTTTGAGTTATTATGGGTCATATCTTAATTAATTTCACTAAGAAGGCCATAATGGGCATATTACTTGGAGAAACCTCTTAGTGTAATAGCTCATCGGCATCGGGAAGAAGAGCACTACAGGATAAGATGATGATAAGTGACATTCAGTGGCCGGAGAAGCCATAAGGATGGATAAATCACTTTTTAGAGGTAAAATGATTAATTAATTAATTAATTAAGTGATTTAATCAAGGAGTAATAAAATAAAGTAAAAGTCACTTGGAGGGAAAAGGTCAACAACGAATTAGGGTTTCGGCAGTGAATTAGGATTTTGGAAAGCTATACGAGAAGAGTCCGCGACCTAATTCAACATTATGCAGATTATGACTTGTCATTGAGCAGAGAGGCGCATCTCAAGAGAGATAGTTCAGTGGATTCCAGGAAGAAGACACCAGTTGGTTGATTTCGGTGTTGAGAGACACACCCTAGTCACCGGGAAGATCATTCAGGTCTTCCATCATTCTTCAGCAGCAGTTACACAGTGTTCAGCAGCAAGGGCGCATTCATGTAGAGTGAGGGCGCAACTTCTGAGAGGGTTTTGGGTCGACTTACCCCATCCAGGGGGAATTCCGAGATTTCCCTCCAACCCATTTGAGAGGAGGGCAAGGCGCATCTTTTGCCTGGTTCCTCATCAGATTCCGACGGAGGAATCAACTGGGACGCATTTTCCAGATTTGGACGTGCAGCACTTTTAGCAGGCACATTTGGGGTTCCAGAGCGAGCATCATACCAGATTCAAGGAAACCCTTCCGACCCATTTCCCAGTAGACCAAGGCAGTTGTTTTGATACATATCTCGTCCGATTCTGAGGGTGGAATCACTAGGACGCATTTTGCGAGAAGAAAAGGGGCGCATTCCCCCAGGGGTACCCATTTGGGGTCCAGACTCATTAGCAGAGGGGTCCGACAGATACCAGTACTCAAGACTAGAGCAGGGCGCATCATTTGGGACAGTTTCCAGGCCATTCCGAGAAGTATAGTTCCCAAGGCGAACTTTCCAGACTTCCAGCAGTTACTGTTAGAGCTGCCATATTCCCAGCGCACCCATTGATTCTGCAGCACTCACATATTCCGGGTATTATCTTTTAGTTGCTTATTTGTATTTCGGCTAAGATCCTTTTGTCTTCTGATCTAGCCGAGTGTTGTTATTTTATTCATCCGCATTCGGCCTATTGTAATCCGCAGAGATATCATAATACAAACTTTGCAGTCCTTTGTCGCATTTATTATTTGTATGATTATTTATATGCTATAAACAATAGATCCTACATACACATTAACAACATTTCCTAGACTAGCCAAGTCAGGAACATTACAATGGTATCGGAGCCGGTTTTCCTGCCAGCCTAAGGGGAAAATCAGATAAGGATGTAGATACATCATTACCAGCGAGTGGATTGACAGGAGCACAGATGGAGCCTACACCCATTAGATGCAGGGAGCGTTGCTACAGTTGCAAATTTCCTTGGAAGCCAAATCACCGATGCAAGGGTAAAGGGAAGGTGCACATTGTTGAGGTGCACTATGACAATGAGGATGAAGAGATGCATGTGAATGCAACCATATATGCCTATTTAGAGCAGTCTGATAAGGCTAGTGACTCTTGCGCATCTAAGGGACAGTTGGATGGACAGGATGATAGCGCATATCCTTCATCTTCCCCATCAGGTAATGTTGAGGATTCAAC
>ML828259.1:13950-31173 GCA_009831015.1 Picea engelmannii
GCCCCAAAGAGCCTTCCGTTGGGGGGAGAAGGAACCTCTGGTCTCTTCCTTCAGCGTGCTCCAGTTTCATCAATACACCAGCCTGAAACCATTGGTGACACCTGTGTTTTGTGTTTGATGTTTGTTGTTTCTTTTCACAGTTTTATTTGTTTTCAGTTGATACTAGATTGTAGTTTGTTTTGTCTCCTTTAACCCTATGCTCCACAGCTGTTCTTCCCTGCTAGACCCAACAGGGTATGCAAGCGCTCTCTATTTGCTCACCTGGTGACCATTTGAACGCGAACAACGATCGCAGCAATTCAACCAGAAGAACCAATAGATCTTGAAGAGTGGGAGCACCTTTTTCATTCATAGATGTGGGTGAAGGGGACCCCGCTACATTTTGTTGTTGATAGCGAAAGCCAAAATAACCTCATCTCATCAGAGGTCATCAAACAGATGAGATTGTCGATAACACCACACCCGCATCCATACAACATCGGGTGGCTTCACCAAGGATGAGATCTCTGTGTCAGGCAACAGTGTCGATTGTCATATGACATCCATCCCTTCAAGGATGAGGTATTATGTGATGTTTCCCCACTGGATGTCTGTGATGTTCTCTTGGCCCAACCATATATGTGGAAGCACCATGTTGTTTATGAGTCTTAACCCCACAGTGTCATTGTTACTTTGGGGGGTCATCTCTACAGAATACCAAAGGTAGTTCCAAATACTGTCCCACCTAAAAAGTGTCGCAAGGTAGTATCTCATACTACAAAATTTAGCTTCTTCACAATCTGTTCAAAGGGTGAACAGAAGGATACTACAACCACTACAGCCTCGTCCCAAACACCTTCTATCCAACAGAAGCAGGTCAACAAGATTGCAGCAAAATGTAAATATTTATTTTTCACACAGGCATCGCATGTAGCCAGACTGGATAAAAAGGTCCAACCCTTCCAGCCATATGTTTGTGACAACCTTCAACAAGCTAAGCAGCGCAACTTCCCCAACAACGCAAGCATCTCATCAAGATGCAGATTCAACAAACGATTTTCCCTCTCCAATGGGAACTCAACGCAATGGATACCATTGCTTCCTAAGGAGGGATGATTTATCCAGGTGGATATTGGTAGCCACCAACCGTTTCCAACTAGCTCAAAACAATTTTCTGGCAATTTTGGCAATTTACTATTTTTAGCAGTTTTAACTTCTAGGGCCATTTTGAGGGCCTAAATGAATATTTTTCAAGATCGAGATTCTCAATGATATCTAAAGGAATGGTTGAGCCCCTAAAATTAATCTCCTTAATGATACCTTTCCAATGGGCTATCATACGCCTAAAACGAAGATCGTATGCAAATGTTACGACCCCGGGAAGTTAATGTACTAACTTACCCAAATAGGGCCCACATGACTTTTGGCACTTCATATCCTAGGGTTAGGTTTTTGGATGTATAGGATTTTTTGCATTCCTATTTATTATAAAAAGGCCTTCATAGCCTCATTGTAATTATCTTATTGCGAATCTGAGTAGCCGTCACATCTCTTCTCAGAGATAAGCTGCCACCATTATAGCAAGTCTTTCACTCTGTATTTTTACAATCACTGTACATTTATTTCATTAATAGAAATTGTGTATTATTGTATATCTATGACTCTTGTTATATTTTTGAATATTTTTGTGTTATATCTCTTCTCTCATTTTGTGCCAAAAATAATCCGGATCAGCGGTATCAGAGCAAGTTGTTATTGATCGTTTTCAATGCATGTCCCCGATGAGGTCTGAGTATAGAAAGTTGTGTCTCAAGCTTGTCTCTCTTGAGGAAAATCACTCTCGCACACCCAAGAAACCCTCAATGGCGAAAGAAAATAAAAATGACAGAGCAGAGGATTCTATCAATATGTTTCTTGAGCAAGCTCTCACACGACAGAGGGACGAAATGATGGAGAATTTTTCCCACATCCTTCAACGCCTGTCGATAACAACAGGTGCATCTTCATCAAGCAGCCACTTTGGAGGCACCTCACCTTTCAAGGTACAATTTAATTTTGATATTCATGTATTTGAAGGACAGATAAATGCATAATCCCTAGAGAAATGGTTAAATCTGCTAGAAAGTTATTTCTCTGTTCACAATTTTTCCGACAGAAAAAAGATCACCTTCGCACTCCTTAAATCTCTCCCCTGTGTCAAACATTGGTGGGAAACTTACTAGGAGAAAAGTTCCATAGAGGAGTCTGGAATATATGGGGCTGAGCCCACTTGAGATTGTTTTGTGGATGCAGTAAAGGAACAATATTACCTTTTTGGAAACTATGAGGACCAATACATGAGATGGACCACATTGCGGCAAGAGAAGGGGCAAGCAGTGATGGAGTTCACCAATACCTTCCATAACCTATGCACCAAGCTGGTTATAAAAGACTCCGAGTGACATTTGGTTCTGAAATACCGCGAGGCTCTACACAGACACATCCCAAATGAAATGGATTTTCTGGACATCTCATCACTCGGTGCTACTTATCAATATGTTGTTAAAATTGAGCAGAAATTTAAGCATCAGAAAAAATGGGAGTTTGGGTCTGCAAATTCGAAACAACCAAAGTATGACAAAGACGGCCCTAAAGAATAGTCTCTCGAAAACTATTCCAAGCCATGGGAAAAGAAGGGTCATGGGAAAACAAAGAAGGACACTGGAAAATGGTGCGATTTCCACAAAATCCCCTGGCACAACACCGATGAATGTCGTTCAAAACATTCATTGGTGGCCGAGATCAAAGACAAGGAGCTGAACCCTGATTCGGAATCTGATTCTAAAAATACTGGTAAAGAACAGATCATTGACGCAGACCCCACTATTATTGTTGCGACAGACACAATTCAACTAGAAGAACCAACATATCTTGAAGAGGGGGAGCGCCTTTTTCATTCACATATGTGGGTGAAGGGGACCTCGGTGCATAAAATTGTTGATAGCAGAAGCCAAAAGAACCTCATCTCGGCAGAGGTCGTCAAACAGTTGGGCTTGTCGACAACACCACAGCCGCAATCGTACAACATCGGGTGGCTTCACCAAGGAAGAGATCTCCATGTCAGCTAACAATGTTGATTTTCATACGGCATCCATCCGTTCAAGGATGAGGTATTATGTGATGTTGCCCCACTGGATGTCTGTGATGTTCTCTTGGTCCAACCATATATGTGGAAGTGCCATGTTGTTTATGAGTCTTGACCCCGCAGTGTCATTGTTACTTTGGGGGCTCATCTCTACATAATACTAGAGGTAGTTCCAAATAGTGTCCCACCTAAACAGTGTCGCAAGGTAGTATCTCATAATACAAAATTCAACTTCTTCACAATCTGTTCAAAGGGTGAACAGAAGGATACTGCAACCACTACAACCACGACCCAAACACCTTCTATCCAAGAGAAGCAGGTCAAAAAGATTGCATAAAAGTGTAAAGATTCCTTTTACACACATACATCTCATGTAGTCGGACTGGATAAAAAGTTCCAACCCTTCTAGCCACATGTTTGTGACAACCTTCAACAAGCTAAGTAGTGCAACTTCCCCAACAAGGAAAGCAGCTCATCAAGATGCAGATTCAGCAAACACTTTTCTCTCTCCCCTGGGAAATCAATGCAATGGATACCATTTCTTCCTAAGGAGGGAGGATTTATCCAGGTGTATAGCAGTGGCCACCCACCTTTTCCAACTGGCTCAAAACAATTTTCTGGAAATTTTGGCAATTTACTATTTTTAGCAGTTTTAACTTCCGGGGCCATTTTGAGGGCCTAAATGAATATTTTTTAGGATAAAGCTTCTCAATGATATCCATAGGCATGTTTGAGCCCCCAAAATTAATCTCCTGATTGATACATTTTCAATGGGCTATCATACGCCTAAAACGGAGATCGTATGCAAAAGTTACGACCCCAAGAAGTTGATGTACTAACTTACCCAAACGGGGCCCACATGACTTTTGGCGCTTCATATCCTAGGGTTAGGTTTTTGGATGTCTAGGATTTTTTTCATTCCTTTTTATTGTAAAAAGGCCTTCAGAGCCTCATTGTAATGATCTAATTGTGAATGCGAGTAGCCGTCACTTCTCTTCTCAGAGATAAGCTACCACCATTCTAGCAAGTCTTTCACTCTGTATTTTTACAGTCTCTGTAAATTTATTTCATTAATAGAAATCGTGTATTACTGTATATCTATGACTCTTGTTATATTTCTTAATATTTTTGTGTTATATCTCCGCTCTCATTTCTTGCCAAAAATAATATGGATCAGTGGTATCAGAGCAGGTTGCTCTTGATCATTTTCAGTGCATGTCCCCGACAAGGTCTGAGTATAGCAAGTTGGGTCTCGAGCTTGTCTCTCTCGAGGAAAATCACTATCGCACACCCAAGGAACCCTCAATGGAAGAAGAAAAGAAAAACGTCAGAGCAGATGATTCTATCAATCTATTGCTTGAGCAAGCTCTCACGCGATAGAGGGATGAAATGATGGAGAATTTTTCACACATCCTTCAACGCCTGCCGATAGAAACAGACACATCTTCATCAAGTGACCACTTTGGAGGCATCTTGCCTTTCAAGGTACAATTTAATTTTGATATTCCTGTATTTGAAGGACAGATAGATGCAGAAGCCCTAGAGAAATGGTTAAATATGCTAGAAATTTATTTCTATGTTCACAATTTTTCCGACAGAGAAAAGATCACTTTCACACTCCTTAAATCTCTCCCCCATGTCAAACATTGGTGGGAAACTTACTGGGAGAAAATTTCCATAGAGGAGTCTAGAATATATGGGCTTGAGCCTGCTTGGGATTTTTTTTGGTTGCGGTAAAGGAATAGTATTACATTGTTGGAAACTATGAGGACCAATACATGAGATGGACCACGTTGCAGTAAGAGAGGGGCCAAGCAATGTTGGAGTTCACCAATACCTTCCACACCCTGCGCACCAAGATGGGTATCAAAGACTCCAAGCGAAATTTGGTTCTGAAATACTGTGAGGCTCTACACAGATACATCCAAAATGAAATGGATTTTCTAGACATCTCATCACTCGATGCTACTTATCGATATGTTGTTAAAATCGAGTAGAAATTTAAGCATTAGAAAAAATGGGAGTTCAGGTCTGCAAATCCAAAACAACCAAAGTATGACAAAGACGTCCCTAACAAATAGTCTCCCAAAAACCAGTCCAAGCCACAGGAAAAGAAGGGTCATGGGAAAACAAAGAAGGACACTGGAAAATGGTGTGATTTCCACAAAATCCCCTGTCACAACACCGATGAATGTCGCTCAAAACAATCATTGGTGTCCAATATCAAAGACAAGGAGCCGAACCCTGATTCGGAATATGATTTTGAAAATACTGGTAAAGGACAGATCATTGACGCAAACCCCACTGTTATTGTTGCGACCGCATCAATTCAACCAGAAGAACTGACAGATCTTGAAGAGGGGGAGTTCCTTTTTCATTCAGATATGTGGGTGAAGGGGACCTCGATGCATTTTATTTTTGATAGTGGAAGCCAAAAGAACCTCATCTCAGCAGAGGTCGTCAAACAATTGGGATTCTCGAAAACACCACACCCGCAGTCGTACAACATCGGGTGGCTTCGCTAAGGGCAAGATATCTGTGTCAGCCAACTGAGAGAGTGGAACCGGTCCGGGGTTGTCTAATAACCCAAGCCGTTTGGAATGAACCACCCTGACGGGTTTAGCGGCTCCGTTAGCCAATCTAAATTCTAAAAGAACAAAAGAAAACTAATCTAAACTAACTAATCTAAATAAAACAAACTAAATAAAACTAATAAACTAATCTAAATAAAACTAACTACTAAATAAATTAAACTAAAACTAAAATAAACTACTCCAACTATTCTAGATACAATCTACTAATTAATATTATACTAACTCTAATCAACTATCTAATTACTAACTGCAATATCACTTATTCACAAAATGTACAATATAAACAATTTACAGATTTAATTAAAACCTGCAAAACTCGTTATATTCTGCCCTAAGACAGAGAGAGATGTTTTTGTTGATTTTTTGATTTTATGAAGAAGAAATAAAACTTACTGAAATTAAACAATCTAATATACTAAACACACATATATCTAACTAAAATGCTAACAAATATACTAAACAAATAAATGACAAACTGACCTGGAAACGCTCCAGATTTGTCCTGTGTTTGATGACTTCGAAGTTGGGCGGAGGAAGGAAACTCGCACCGGATGATCCAGAAGCTTCTCGTAAACGATAGGTTGCAATTCTCTTTGAGTTTATTTACAGGACAAACAAGACATAAAAAATCATAACAATTATATGATTTATAAATCTCTCCAATAAGGGAAACCTGTTATGCAAAAATTTATACTTAATAATCCAATTAATGAAGAAGAGAAATCTGTCATTCACAAACTGAATCAAGTAATTGCTATGTCTTTAAATACTGGAAGAAATCAGATATATATTATAGTGATTAACTCATATCATTTGCAAAAGATTAAGATAGTTAAAGTAGTCATTAACCAAATGCAAATTGATACACATAAACATGAAACAAAATGTTGATATTATGAAAAGCTAAAGCTGTAACAGAACATCAATTATGTCTCTGTTTGTATTAAAATTCCATATCCTTGTTCTCCCACGAATGAGGATGAATGTTATTACAAAAATAATAAGTATTTATAAGTCCTTCCACAGGGTAAAACCTCCCCGTGGAAGTTAAAACTATTCTACAAAAATCTGGGAAGATATTCCCAATTTCAACTAAACTAGGAAACTAAAATAAAACCAAAATATTTCAAATATCCTCTAACTACTCATCAAATCCAATGCAATTTTGAATTCACCTGAAATGGACCAAAAATAACAAGTTAGAGAGGTATTTTATTATTAAAACAATAAAAATTTAATTCCACAGACTTAGCTACAGAATCATCTGATTTTGTAGCTAGTCTAAAATAATATACAGAATCAGAATTGAAATCAAATCAAATCTTGGAATGAGATTTAATTCAATTGGAGCTTGATAAACCATTTGAAATCAAAACAGAATCATAAAATCATCCAACTCTGTTCCCTTAATTACCACATAATTGGGTCTAAAAGAATCATATCCAGTGCAACCAATAAAAACAAATCTAATGCATTTGTTATGTCGTTATACCAATAGGAGATATAATCAAATTGAATAGAATCATTTACAATTCGTTGTAACGACATAGCAAACAAGGTGTATCGTAGTGCGTAAGAGATATCCGATCACATTTTTGCAAACTGAGGTAAGCAAGATCGATTACATTCAACGAATCGTAACCGAATTTGGAAACAAAAATGACACAGTCAATCAATTCGTTGCATAACCACCCGAATCTAACATTTTTGTAATCTTTTGATATCAATTTAAAACGATTATAATTCAACAGGATCATTCCAATCATTATGACTGATTTGACATAGAAAACGGTCCATGCCAGGAATAGATTAATTCAAATTTGGTACGAAAATCAATTTTAAAAACAAGATCATAACAGGCTGGGTAGAATTCTCAATTCGTTGTGGCCAATTTGGGCAAACAGGGTTGATCGACTTTGATCAAAACGAAATCGTTCTAATTAACGAATCAATTGGCTGTGTTTTATCATAGTTGTCACGAATCGAACCATTATAGCAAACTAGATTATTTACAAAACAAAATGATGAGAAAACCATACCTGTGTAGCGACGAGACCACTTGATTATGCCATCTTGGAATTCACAACAGCCGTGGCTAATTCCACGTTTTTAAATAGGATGGAGTCGGTTGTCTTTTGTTTTTTATCCACTGCTTGAAGCTTGGATTTTTTTCTAGTTAACACGGCAATCTGGTCTTCCAAAGATTGAATCTTTGGCTGAAGTATAGGAACATCAATATAATACCACTCTAACCATGAATTGCACTGATCACAGGGTGTCTGTGTAGGTTTAGACAGAGCAGGTGAGGGCTTGGGAAAATGACCGAGGGTTTCACAAGGCAACTTAATGCCTGGGTAATTAGGGTCATCCTTTAGGCAGGGGGGTAGGTTTGATACAAAGTCATATGAGGGTTCGGCACACAAACCTTGCGAATAGGGGTATTCACTGGCCAAGAAACGCTCGACTTCCGAATCAGAATCCTCACTTAGGGTGATAGGGTTTGAATGAGCAGGGGGTTTTGCCTTGTTTCGTGCCATCCGTGAAATCAAACGTGCATTCCTTTTACCCTTATCGTTAGCAGTAGGTTTTACCTTAGGTTTCTTGCTGACAGGCTTTTTGATGGCCTATGCATCTTTATTTACAGTGTCGGGTAGGTCGACAGGAAGGTAAGTCGAGGGTTTAGGCAATAGGAGGTGCAAGGGTACCAACGGTTCGGCCTTAGGCTCAGTTACCACAGGTTTATCAACCTGTGGAGGGTCAGTATCTTCAAAGCCATTACGGGCAATGAAAGAATTCCAACTGTCACCCAGCAGACTCAAATGATAAACAACAATGAGCTTGATAATCCCATGATGAAACAAGTTGTTGTCAGCCTTGTGTCTCTTATACTTTTTAGACATCTTATACAAGATCCGATGAAAATAGAACGGCATGTTTAGGGGATAACCTATAAAAATCATCAATAGATGCAGGTGATAAAGGAATACAAGCCCGTATCTACCTTCGCAGGTAACAAACTATTTGATTATCATTAACAAATCGTGCCATCGTTGTTTAAGCATCGTCACGGGCATACCTCTATCACAGGAGGTGATTTTGCGCGATTGAAACAACAATGTCCATGGCACTTCCTCGACCTTGCAATTCTTAAACCACCGTTGTCCAGAAGTAGATAACCCTGTAGCCGAGCTGGTGAACTGTTCATCAATTTCTAACTGTACATCGCCTACTTTGGCTCGACAGCCATTGAAGGTCATGGAAAAATTTCGAGCTACACATAGGTTAAAACCCTCAAAACATTTCACGAAGGTAAGCCATCCATTGTCTGCCAAATCTTGGTGGGCATTGTCAAACATCAACAGGGCCTGGTTGCCATTAGGTTCAACTCTCATGACTGGGGCCATGGTGCTGAATGCATGGTAAGGGAAGGGTTAGAATTCACCAACACACATAGGGGCAGAGCTATTCGGTCTAATAGCAATGAACGAGAAAAAAGGGGGTAAGCATAAATGCGCGCATGCAAGGGTGGTGGAGTCTGCCATGCAAAGTATTGATTATCCAAGTACAACCACCAAATATCATAGCTATTTACTCCATGATCATAGTTCAACCATTAATTCGTGTGTACAATCAATGAAATCCAATGTGTATGCCAATACACGCAAATGTTATTCCATGGTGTTCCAACATCCGACGTATGAATCAAAAACCCATAAACCAACTATGCGCCAATGTATATAATCAAAAGTTTTAAACAATGGTGCCAATCGATATTCATAATAGTTTGACAAGCCAAGAGCTATAAAAATATTAGCAATAAGGATTATATCATATATATAAAGAAAAATTAATCATAAAACTTATGCATTTCATAGAATCAAGGATCAGGCAAGTCATATAAAGTGCGAATCCAAAGGCTCAATGCTTTAAAAACTCAATAAACTCAAGTTATGCAATCAATATAAGAATGTCTAATGAGCATAACGACAATCCTTCTAGCCACATAACAATAAACATAATGTAAGCGCAGTAGTCATATCGACAAAAAGGTCATGATAGCTCAGATAGTGATCGAAATGTGACCTCGAAAGGGGAAGTTTTCACGCTTACAGTCATGAAAACTTTACGAAGACAAATGTGCAAATGTCGCAAGAAATGAAAATATCGTCTATTTGAAAAATGCGACGAAAACTTGAAGTTCTCAAGACATAGGTGTAGGCAGCTTATAGGATAATAGAAAACATATAATTGGCTGCCAACAATGGAAACACACTGGTAGAAGCAGTTATCTCTGTCAAAAGAAATAAATTCAGATTAGGACAGCGAAGAAAATTTCAAACTCAAAAATAACAACCAGAAAATCGTACTAACATCGTCATTAACCATCTTTTCCAGCAGTGTTTCAAAAGATGAAAACCAATAACAGTCTTAAGATCAACAAGTCACGATATTAAAGATAAAATCTCCAATACTGTTGGCATGGCCACTGCTGCCAACATGCATCCATAGCCTCGACAGGGTTGCCATTTAACCCACTCTGACATCTGTATCCTGTTTAAGAAGTTCTGGATCAGAATAAAGGACATTAAAGAGGTTTCTTTCTTTTTTTACAAATTTTCATATACCCGACATTACTTCACTGCCAGCGGGCCTGTTCAGTACCCCGGCGAAGTTGTCTTGGCGCCATGCATGCATTTACCCGCTGCCAGAAGACCTGTTCAGCATCCCGGCGGGTTTACAAACACTTCCCACAGCTCTTATTCATATTTTATTTTGTTTTTCATAGGTATATAGCTGAGCGGGGTGACGCTGAAAATCTTGATATTTTAACATATTTTTTTAGACCTCATCAGAATTTTTTAGCACTGTCCTTTATTTAGCTCCAGAGATGTTTTATTTATAAAAACAACTTCCTATGACAGGGAGACATCTTTTGAGTCATTCCTTTATGGAAAAGGGACAGCGTAAAAAGATAATAGATGATCATGACAAACTTTGCTCAGAGATTGAAATCAGTAAACTTCTTTCAAACAACAAAATTTTCCAACACAGATTATCCATTTCAACAATCTTCATTGATGTTTGTACAAATTTTTTGAGAAGTTATTTAAGCGAAGAAAATCTCTTATCGTCTTCGTTTGAATAGTTCAGTGTACAGGTATGTGTATTTTTCAAAAAACACAAAAACTGACAAATTCAAATCAAAATCAAAACAGAAAGAAAACGAAGATGCAAAATAAAAGTGAAATATTTACATAATATACAAGGGTAGTTATCACGCAAAGTATCTTTTCAGGGCTTGACCATTCACCAGGTAGGTTTCAAGCTGCCCTTCGAGATTCTGCAATCGAAAAGAACTAGGACCCAACTTTTCAGCAATTAAAAATGGTCCAAGCCATAAGTTTTGAAATTTTGTGTGCTCACCCTTTCCTTCATGCGGTTTGTCCCACTTCAAGACGAGATCGCCTACTTCAAAATTCCTATCAGAAGCAGAATTAGAGTCGAACCAGCTTTTAATCAATTGTTGATGTTGATCTAACTTACGCTTAGCTTGGGCTCTTACTTCTTCTAGCTTCATCAAAGCATTAATTCGGTTTTCTAGAGGGGGACAATCTTCTTCTTGGATTTTTTGTGACAACTGAAGCGAAGGAAGAAGAATGTGAGGTGGTAGAATAGCTTCTCTGCCATAAAAAAGAAAAAAGGGGGAGTTACCTATAGCGGCTTTGGGTGTTACTCTATCATCCCATAGTGCGTTCAGCAGTGCATTGTGCCAATTCTTGTGACTTTCAACCACAGTTCTCTTGATTATTTTGATCAAGTTCTTGTTTGTTGATTCTGCTAATCCGTTTCCCTGGGGGTAGTAACTAGCAGAGTACTTCAGCTTAATTCATTTTTCCAAAGCGAACTCAGTCATCTCAAGAGAAGAAAAGTATGAAGCGTTATCAAAGACCAGACAATCAGGGATACCGAAACGAGTGATGATATTCGAATTTATAAAGGCAATTACCTGACTGGTGTTGACATTTCTTAGCACAGCAGCTTCAGACCATCGAGTAAAATAATCCATGGCTGTCACAATATACTTGTGTTGTTGCGAGGACGGAGGGTTAACTGGACCTATGATATCAAGGCCCCATTGCTGGAAAGGAGAATCTACTGAAACGGGTTGCAAGGGAAAGGCTGGTTTTTGCAGCCGCCCGGATGCTTTCTGACAAATGATACATTTACGACACAAGGCATGGGCATCTCTAAAAAGCGTGGGCCAGTAATAACCGGCTCTCAGAACCTTATGAGCAGTGGTGTCACCACCAAAGTGGCCACCGGCTTCTCCTGCATGCAACTCGAGCAACACTTTTTCTGCTTCGTCTTTTTCAAGACAACGCATCAGTACACCGTCAAAATTCGGACGAAATAGGATACCGTTAACCAGATGAAAGGAGGCAGACTTCAGTCTCAGCGCTCTTCTTTTATCAGGGTCAAGGTGACGGGGGGC
Source organism: Picea engelmannii (assembly GCA_009831015.1). Taxonomy (NCBI): domain Eukaryota; kingdom Viridiplantae; phylum Streptophyta; class Pinopsida; order Pinales; family Pinaceae; genus Picea; species Picea engelmannii. The sequence goes on from ML828259.1 coordinate 26,141, forward strand.
TGATCCATGTTCAATACAGAATCTTATATCATCGTACCAAGGACTAACAAGGTTTTGTGCACAATAGATTAGGCTTTGGTCGCTTTGTCCTAGGTTTGACGTATCGCTATCATCTTGATGTCCTGTTTTTGAATCAACAACCAACTTACACAACCCTTGGCCTCTCACAATATGAGCTGGGGTGATTTCTAATTCATACTCTTGCAAGGAGGTGACCCAATTGGCTCTCTTCTCTCCTAACTCCTTCTGCACTAACAAGTTCCTCACGGCAGGGTAGGGGACAACGACTTTTGTCCTTGACGTCAAAAGATAGGACCGGAAATGATTAACTGCTTTGAAAACAACGTAGGCTTGTCGATCAACCGTTGGGTAGTTAAGTTCAGCACCTTTGAAAGCAGAGCTCATAAAGGCGATGGGTACTTCGTTGTTCTCGGCATTCTTCTGAGTTAGGACGGCGGCATAGGAACGATTAGAGGAAAAAGTATAGAGTGTAAAATCTTGAGAGAAGTCAGGGCTCATGAGAGACGGAGCGTCTATTATGGCCTTCTTTATTGCATTAAAAGCTTAGTTTTCTGCGGATCCCCAGTGATATTGGGTGTCTTTCTTAATTAGGTTCTGCAAGGGTCTGACCATTTCAGAGAAGCTGGGGACAAATATTCTCACGAAGTTGATTTGGCCTAAGAAAGACTGCATGGATTTTTTGGATGTAGGTGGGGGAATTTTGGCGATGACTTGAGTCCTTTCGGGGTCAATAATCATCCCATCACTAGACACAATGAATCCTAGGAGTTTACCATGTTCTACTACAAAGATGGACTTCTTGGGGTTCAACGAGATGCCGTATTTACGACATCGTAGCAGGATGGCTCGTAAGTGAGTTAGATGATCGTTTTTTTTTTTTGAAAATATAGTCACATCATCTAAGTAAACTACGACGGACTGATTGATTAAGCCTCGAAAATAAATGTCCATTTCTCTCTGAAAGGTAGCACCGGCGTTAATCAATCCAAAGGGCATTTTGCGATAAGCATAAGTGCCCCACGGGGTATGGAAGGTAGTTTTGAGCTGGTCTGGTGGAGACATCAGGACTTGGTTGTATCCAGAGAAACCATACAATAAGGATAGCCTCTCGGAACCAGATACCTGTTGAAGGATATGTTCCATGGGTGGGACAGGATAGTTGTCTTTATCATACGCTCTATTGAGGTTTCGGGTATCGACACAAAGTCGGATTTCCCCATTTTTCTTCCGCACTGGGACAAGGTTGGACACCCATTGAGTGTGCCTAACAGGAAAAATTATTTTAGCACTTAGGAGTTTATTCAATTCTTTTTGAACGGTCGGTTCAAGTTTAGGATGCATTTTCCTCAATTTCTGTTGGAAGGGTAAGGTTTGTGGCTTCATCGGGATGACATGTTGTATGATATTAGGATCGAAAGTTTTGAGATCATCATACGTCCATGCGAAGACATCTTTAAATTCTTTGAATAATTTAATGAAAGCAACTTTTTCTTGTCGAGAACATCCCAATCCTAGATTAATGCATTGAGGTTTTTCATCAGTTCCTAAGTTCACTTTTTCATAAGACAACAAGGAACTCTTAGTTTTACAATTGACCGTCTTTTTAAATTTATCTTCAAAATCATAAAAATTCTCTAATCTAACTATAGATTTGGGTATGGAATTTACCATGTCCGATAGTGCTTCAGGGGATTTCGGATCAGGTATTACCGTAAAGTCGTGCAAATTGTCATCGTGCGTGCGTTCATCCATCACCACGCCTTGAAAGGTTTCTTCCATGTGCAGAAAGTTAATGATCTGCTGATCATCGTCAAATACTCTCCAGTTTGTGATATTGTCAGGAACAGATGGTTGAAACAATAGCTCCACGGAGAAAGCGTTTGGGGACAAGCTTTCTGCAGGAAGAAGTTTAGAAGCTACATTAGCTAATAAATCTGCTTCAGCATTATTTAATCTAGGAATGGAATTTATATTGAATGCAGAAAATTTATTCATCAAACTCCATACCTCAGACTGGTAGCTTTTGAGATGCGGGGAAAGACAGTGTATGGAATCTCTTACCTGTCTAACCACGATTTCAGAGTCGTCGAATACAACCAGATTTTGAATGTTCATATCCAGAGTTTTTTATAGACCTTGTAACAAAGCCTCATATTATGCAGTATTGTTAGTACATTCAAATTCTAGTCTACAAGCCATTAATGTCTTGTTACCTGTCGGATCTATAATGATGCAGCCTGCACCAGCTCCTTCTTTAGACTTAGAACCGTTGAAATATAGAGACCAAATTTGATTTCCATCGGGCTCATGGGACTGTTGCATAGAATTTGTTGGTTGCACATATGCTAGGATCTCAGACAGTTGTTCTGGATTGATGATAGGTGAAGCCTCGGCCATGAAATTTCCGAAGAAGGTGTCCATCCCTTGGACTTCGGTTGAATCAGTAGAAGGTGTATATGGTTCGTTAGGATCATTCAAATCTGTGACCGTGAATTTAAGGTAGCGTTCACGATTCACTTTAATCTTGTTGGGCTTACCATTCTCTGGGAGCCATAAGTGAGACCAGTCTATTGCGAAGTAACCATATAGCTGCTCCGACCAGTCCCTGCTCAAAAACAGACCATACACTTCTGGAATATCCACAACGATTATATCAATAACTTGATGAACCTTGGGGTTAGACGATAATCTAATCAATACATTTTTTAGTTCACCTATAACTTTAACATTTGTCCGATCAAGTTGTATGATTTTTAAAGTAGATGGTTCCACTTCAGTGTTAATATTTTCCAGACAGACCAAGGCATCACATTGGATGGCGCTCCTAAGTCCACCATACAATTATGCACATTTCTGTTGAAAATCTTGAAAGTTAAAAGAAAAGGAGGTATATTTTTGCGAGTACTATGAGTAATAACTTGTGGCTTCTTACTCGCAGTTTCTAATGCTACTTTATCTACATTATTTACATTATTTACAGGAACTATAGGAAGGCTTCCTTTATCTTGAGGATCAGGATTATTTTTAGTGGAAGTCTTCTGAGGGACTTTGCTTTGCACAACCTTGTTACCACTTGAATTACCATTCTTTCCATTCTCTGAAATATTTTGAAACATCTTTTGTAACAAAAATGGAAACTTCAACAACTCATAAATAGAAATGTTTTCCCTTAAATTTTTAAGATCTTCAACAACATCATAATTTAAGTTGGGGTTCACATTACTCTATTTAGTCTCAGCTGATTTAGAAGGCTTTGGAGGCGAAGTTGTAGTGTTTTTGGTAGAAGGCTTGTTTGATGTTTTACTCCTAGTGTTATAAGGGTGAACAGTCTCAAAGTTAGTTTGAAAGAGGCTATCCGAGAAGTGTCCAAAGATGTTTGGAGAAGACTCTTCTTCTTGAAATGTTTCTTGTTCAACTACTTCCTGAGGGATATCAGGGGGTATCAAGTTATCTTGGGCTTCTAGAATTGTTTGAAGAGCACATTGCAAACTTTCTAGATTAAGGCCCTCGGTGGTTGGACTAGGTCGGTTGGTAGGAAAAGGTTTCCGGAAAGGAGGTTTGTAGGGCCCTTTACTCGAGGGAGCTTCTTCAGTTGACTTTTTTAAGTCTGTAACTTGATTTGATAGTTTCTGAACAACTTTAGTTAAATTTTCCAAATCAGAGTTTTCAGGCTATGTTTTACTTTGAGTGGGTCTGGAGAGAATTTCAATCTTCTTTTTGGGAGCATAACTAGCCTCTGTTTCGTTTTTGGAAGAGTCCTTAAGGCTAAGTATGTCTTTTTCGATCTGGCTGGACTCCTCGAAGACTTCTAGCAACATAGCTTTCTTAGATCGTTTAACCCAAATAGCTATACTTTGATGTAGAGCTTTAGTGTAGTAAGCTATTATAAGACTCTCGGGAGGCATAGAATCTACAGGGATTCGGTTTTTTAGTGTTAATAATCTTTGATTAAAGTCTTTAACTTTTTCTTTTGGGTTCATTCTTAAGCTAGAAAGATCCATGACCAGGACTTCCGGAGGTTTACCGTCTTTGAACTTTTCCAAAAAGCATGACTCAAACTTTTCCCAAGACACGATGGTGTGTGGTTGTTGGGAAAAGTACCATGTGGATGCATTACCCTCGAAAGTGTAAGGGAACAACCTACATACAACGTCTTCATGTTCAACATTGCGGAGTCTAATGCCTAACATAAAATTTTTGATATGATCTTTAGCTATTTGTTTTGAATCAGGATCAAACTTGGGAAGCCATTTCTCCGGGTGCTTAGGTAAAGGGTGTTGGGCTCCAGGTACAACTACAACATCCTGATCAACCCAGGGTCTAGCAGGGTTGTTCTGATTTGCCATTGGGGTAGTGGGTGTGGAAGGTTGAGAAGGTGAATTGCCTTCGTCAGAAGAATCTCCTCCAGAAGAGGAAGGAGATGATGGAGGTGGTGAAGGAGGTATCCCAGATCCTCCTGCAGCAAGATTTGTGATTGGATCTGTGGGATTCACAATGAGGTTTGTGTCACCTAATTGTTCTCTGATATCAGAGAAGTCCAAAGGTTGACCCCACGGACGGTTTGGTTGCCTAAGATGAGCTAAGGCACTGTGTGTTTTAATAAGAGATTGGCGTACAATCTCTTGTAGATCACCATGTGTAGGATTAGGGGTTGCTAGCTCAACTGTGATATGAGGATCGTCGGTTGAAGTAGTTGTTGTTTGAAGGGGAATATTATCAAGTGAACGGATTCTAGTCACTATAGGTGAGCGATTAGGGGGTGGAGGAGTCTTGCGACCGCCTCGTGCCATTAATTAAGTTCGGGCCCTCCTTCTAGCGCCATTTGTTGACAGGCGAAATTGACTGTCCATCAACTGAGAGAGTGGAACCGGTCCGGGGTTGTCTAATAACCCAAGCCATTTGGAATGAACCACCCTAACGGGTTTAGCGGCTTCGTTAGCCGATCTAAAGTCTAAAAGAACAAAAGAAAACTAATCTAAACTAACTAATCTAACTAAAACTAAATAAAACAA
>ML828259.1:33596-59070 GCA_009831015.1 Picea engelmannii
GAATCTATCGATCTCTTTACTGGGAATGATCGGATTGTATATCGGATCGACATTTCAAAACAAAACTATATATAGAATGCACACGGTTATAACAGAGTGATTCAAGACAGAACCATTTAAAAACTGAATTCGAACCATTATAGAAAACTAGATTATTTACAAAACAAAATGATGAGAAAACCATACCTGTGTAGCGACGAGACCACTTGATTATGCCAGCTTGGAATTCACAACAGCCGTGGCTGATTCCACATTTTTAAATAGGATGGAGCTGGTTGTCTTTTGTTTTTTATCCACTGCTTGAAGCTTGGCTTTTTGTCTAGTTAACACAGCAATCTGGTCTTCCAAAGATTGAATCTTTGACTGAAGTATAGGAACATCAATATAATACCACTCTAACCATGAATTTCACTGATCACAGGGTGTCTGTGTAGGTTTAGACAGAGCAGGTGAGGGCTTGGGCAAATGACCAAGGGTTTCACAAGGCAACTTAATGCCTGGGTAATTAGGGTCGTCCTTTAGGCAGGGGGGTAGGTTTGATACAAAGTCATATGAGGGTTTGGCACACAAACCTTGCGAATAGGGGTATTTGCTGGCCAAGAAACGCTCGAATTCCAAATCAGAATCCTCACTTAGGGTCATAGGGTTTGAATGAGCAAGGGGTTTTGCCTTGTTTTGTGCCATCCGTGAAATCAAACGTGCATTCCTTTTACCCTTATCGTTAGCAGTAGGTTTTACCTTAGGTTTCTTGCGGACAGGCTTTTTGATGGCCTCTGCATATTTAGTTATAGTGTCGGGTAGGTCGACAGGAAGGTAAGTCGAGGGTTTAGGCAATAGAAGGTGCAAGGGTACCAGCGGTTCGGCCTTAGTCTCAGTTACCACAGGTTTATCAACCTGTGGAGGGTCAGTATCTTCAAAGCCATTACGGGCAATGAAAGAATTCCAACTGTCACCCAGCAGACTCAAATGATAAACAACAATGAGCTTGATAAGCCCATGATGAAACAAGTTGTTGTTATCCTTGTGCCTCTTATACTTTTTAGACATCTTATACAAGCTCCGATGAAAATAGAATGGAATGTTTAGGGGATAACCTATAAAAATCATCAATAGATGCAGGTGATAAAGGAATACAAGCCCGTATCTGCCTTCGCAGGTAACAAACTGTTTGATTATCATTAAAAAATCGTGCCATCGTTGTTTAAGCATCGTCACGGGCATACCTCTATCACAGGAGTTGATTTTGTGCGATTGAAACAACAATGTCCACGGCACTTCCTCGACCTTGCAATTCTTAAACCACCGTTGTCCAGAAGTAGATAACCCCGTAGCCGAGCTGATGAACTATTCATCAATATCTAACTGTACATCGCCTACTTTGGCTCGACATCCATCGAAGGTCATGGCAAACTGTCGAGCTACACACAGGTTAAAACCCTCGAAACGTTTCACAAAGGTAAGCCATCCACTGTCTGCCAAATCTTGGCGGGCATTGTCAAACATCAACAGGGCCTGGTTGCCATTGGGTTCAACTCTCACGACTGGGGCCATGGTGTCGAATGCATGGTAAGGGAAGGGTTTGAATTCACTAACACACACAGGGGCAGAGCTATTCGGTCTAACAGCAATGAATGATCAAAAAGGGGGTAAGCATAAATGCGCGCATGCGAGGGTGGTGGAGTCTGTCATGCAAAGTATTGATTTTCCAAGTACAACAGCCAAATCTCATAGCTATTTACTCCATGATCATAGTTCAACCATTAAGTCGTGTGTACAATCAATGAAATCCAATGTGTATGCCAATACACACAAATGTTATGCCATGGTGTTCCAACATCCGACGTATGAATCAAAAACCCATAAACCAACTATGCGCCAATGTATATAATCAAAAGTTTTAAACAATGGTGCCAATCGATATTCATAATAGTTTGACAAGCCAAGAGCTATAAAAAGATTAGCAATAAGGATTATTTCATATATATAAAGAAAAATTAATCATAAAACTTATGCATTTCATAGAATCAAGGATCAGGCAAGTCATATAAAGTGCGAATCCAAAGTCTCAATGCTTTAAAAACTCAATAAAATTAAGTTATGCAATCAATATAAGAATGTCTAATGAGCATAATGACAATCCTTCTAGCCACATAAAAATAAAAATAATGTAAGCGCAGTAGTCATATCGACAAAAAGGTCATGACAGCTCAGATAGTGATCGAAATGTGACCTCGAAAGGGGAAGTTTTCACGCTTACAGTCGTGAAAACTTTATGAAGACAAATGTGCAAATGTCGCAAGAAATGAAAATATCGTCTATTTGAAAAATGCGATGAAAACTTGAAGTTTGCAAGACATAGGTGTAGGCAGCTTATAGGATAATAGAAAAAATATAATTGGCTGCCAACAATATGGCATCCATTCGTTCAAGGATGAGGTATTATGTGATGTTTCCCCACTGGATGTCTGTGATGTTCTCTTGGTCCAACCATATATATGGAAGTTCCATGTTGTTTATGAGTCTTGACCCCGCAGTTTCATTGTTACTTTGGGGGTCATCTCTACAGAATACTAGATGTAGTTCCAAATACTGTCCCACCTAAACAATGTCACAAGGTAGTATCTCATACTACAAAATTTGGCTTCTTCGCAATCTATTCAAAAGGTGAACAGAAGGATACTGCAACCATTACAGCCTCGGCCCAAACACCTTCTATCCAACAGAAGCAGGTCGATAAGATTGCAGAAAAGTGTAAAGATTCCTTCTACACATAGGCATCTCATGTAGCCAAACTGGTTAAAAATTTCCAACCCTTCCAGCCACATGTTTGTGACAACCTTCAACAAGCTAAGCAGCGCAAATTCCCCAACAAGGCAAGCAACTCATCAAGATGCAGATTCAACAAACGCTTTTCTCTCTCCCCCGAGAACTCAACGCAATGGATACCATTTCTTCCTAAGGAGGGAGTATTGATCCAGGTGGATATCGGTGGCCACCCACCTTTTCCAACTGGCTCAAAACAGTGTTCTGTCAATTTTGGCAATTTACTATTTTTAGCAGTTTTAACTTCCGGGGCCATTTTGAGGGCCTAAATGAATATTTTTCGGGATCGAGCTTCTCAATGATATACTAAGGCATGATTGAGCCCCAAAAATTAATATCCTCGATGATACCTTTCCAACTGACTATCATACATCGTAGTAGATATCTTATATCGAATAATTTATACTATTATTGGTTTGTTACTGATATTAGGAACATATATCTAGATTTGGAATTGGTTTGGATAGCTTGGGATTTTGTTAGTTTGTGAGCTACATGAGAGCGCAACTTGATATGGAATGTCTTTATAATGTAGAGGAAATCAAGTGGGAAGAGAGAGTGTGATATCATGTGTTTGCAAAGGTATGAGAAGACCACAAAGGAACGGAGCATTCCTATTGTAATTTTATTCCTTCAATTGTTTCTAATAAAATATCAGTTTGTTGTGATTATAGTCTCCGTGTGATTGTCAAGTTTTGTGTATGTATGGTGTGAATAAAGTGATAGGTGATCATAATTTTAGGAATCGAATGTGATATCGGATCCCAACTATCAGAAATTAAACAGTTGCAGAAGTTAGAAACCGATGGTCGAGATTAGATTTGAAAAAAGACTCGTCAGATCGACAGTTCTCATTGTTTGACTATCGGACCTCGAAAGCAGGAGATTGGGTGCATTGGACTCTTAAATTCGTATTATTTCTTCGAATTCTATTCTGAATACATTATTATGAAATGATTTAGGACCATCCATCGATGAAGGAAATCAACGATCCAGATTGATCGTTGACCGAAACTCTGACGACAAATCTACACCATCTATCGGAATAGATCTGTGAGGGATATCTACCGCCCATCAGAGCCATATTTCGGAGCCTGTTTCAACACTCCAATGTAAAAGCATTGAATAAAAGATCAAATAATATTCCCCTTCGATGGTGTAATATTCGGCATCCAAAATATTGGGAAAGTTTCATAGTATCGATAGAGGGTATCGAAGAATATTTCCCTTATCCTTGTTTTATGTGCAACATATCGGTTGGTTCATCAAATAGAGATCAATGGTCACAATTAAAGGTTGTTCATAGTTTTAAAAGAGCGTACGGAGTATTAAATATGACTATTGAAATTCCACTCCGAATATTGTTGCACGAAATAGATCTGACTGTTCATTCAAAACCAGAAAGACTAAGGAAGTTTCACTCTGGCAATCTCGTCAAAGTTTAATTATACGAAATTTTTCCAATTATTTGCACGAGTGCTCCTAGTGATTGGTACAAGATTTGATCAGAGGATGCAAATTGAAATTTTTCCAATAGAGGAAATATTTAAACTATGTTCTTTGGGTTTCAGATCTATAAGGCTATCACTAATGGTACTAAGGTTTATGGATTCTCTAATTTGGCAGTGTTCGCAGTGGCACATTTCTTGACCTTGTTTAAGGAGACAGGTCACGTGGATATGGGGAAGGTGATGAAATTATATCCTATTTTCCCATGTTGATTGGTGACGCTGAGAATTGAGATCTATTTAAGAAGTTCAAGAATTTTGAATTAATGTCCATTCTCTCCTCCTTCAAAAGGGATAAGGGTCTAGGGTCGAACGGGTAGAAAACCAAGATCTACGAGGACTTATTTGAGACCATAAGGGATGATATACTGAAGTTTGTATAATAAGTGTGTTATTCTAGAAAAATGTCATGCAATATCAACTCTACATTCATTGCAGTAATACCAAAAGTGGACTATCCCAAGTCTTTTGATGATTCAGGATGATTGCGCTATGTAACTATCTATGCAAAATTGTCTCTAAGGTAATTTGTGTCCACCATAAGCCTATTCTTTCTAATGTAATAACTTCTGAACAATTCAAAATTTTAAAGGGTCTCCTCATTCACGAAGCTATATGATCAGCTCAAGAAGGATTACATACTATTAAAACCCAAAAGAGATAAGTCTCAACTATCAAAATTGACATGTCTAAGGCCTATGATCGAAGCTCCTAGTTGTATATCCACTTCTTTCTTCTTCGCATTAGTTTTAAGCTACCTCTTTTTAAATGGATTATGTGTTGTGTGAACATCATCTCCTTTGCAGTGCTTATCAATGGCTCAAGATCTTATTTCTTCAGATCAACTTGGGGGCTTCAACAAGGATTCTCTTTTTCACCATATCTTTTTTTATTGATTATTGATGTACTCGGAAAGGAAATTAGAGAAGCTAAGAGGGTCAATAAGTTTCAAGGGGTATTGATTGGACACAATGAAAGGATCACTCATTTATTATTTGTGGATTATGTGTTGATCTTCTCTCTATGCGTTGAATTGGAAGGTTGGTTCCTAAAGTAAATATTAGAGGAATTCTATGAGGCCACAGGTATGATGATCAACATGACTAAATCTGCAATGTACTTTCTAAAGGTAGATGAAGGTATACGTCAAAGTTTCTTTGGGATATTCAATTTATCAATTTATGATTTGTAGGATGGATTTAATTATTTGGGGTTTAAACTTAAACCAAATAATTACATTAGTTCTAACTGGAAATGGCTACCGTTGCGAATTGAGAAAAAAATCAACTACTAGTGTAATCGATGGTTGTCATGTGGTGGAAAACTGATATTGATAAATTCAATGCTCTATGCCATTCTTGTATATTGTCACCTATTATCTTTTATTCCAAAGGTGTCCTCAATCACATAAGGAAATTTTGTTTCAATTATTTATGGAAATACCAAGTTGAGTACTTGGGTTTCCATTTAGCTAACTAAAAATCCATCTCAAGACCAAAATATTGCAAGGGATGGGATATAAAATATGTTGGGAATTTCGGAAAGGCACCAGTAGTGAAATCACTTTGGGATTTCATGACCAGGGATAGACTCTGGAAAACAATATTGATTACCAAATACATTGTTTTAGACACTATTCTGGAATGGATAAGGAATAGAAGGAAAAGAAAAAAAAAATGTATCAAATCAATGGAGAGCACTCATACTTTATTTTCCAATATTAGGGACCTATCTAGTTTGGAAGGTTGGTTTAGAAAATTCAGTTCGAATTTTGAAGGATGCTATTATGGGATGTAATGAAAATGTATTTTTACATCATGATCTTGTGGCCTGGCTGCAAGCTATGCAACAGTGCAACTTGAATCGAATCACTGATGATACATCTACAAATACTTGGGCTTAGGGTTGGTTATATGTTGTTGACCTAGACTTGGATAAGAGATGACATAACCATTGGACTATTTTCACATCTAAATTAGGAAAAATACCATTTTCATTTGTCTAAGCGTGAGGATGAGTAAGTTTGGGATTACAGCACTGCAAGGGGGAAATACTCGACCAAACTAGGATATCATGATCAATAGGGGATGGAAGACATTGTATTAATTTGGTGGTACTTGAAATTATGGAATATCAAGGGTCCATTGAAGGGCCTTATTTTCTTTTGGTTGGTGTTAAAGGGGAAGGTCCTCACCTGGGACAAATTACAACTTAGAAACAAATGTGGTCCAGGTATGTGCTACCTATGCAAGGGTAGTAATGAGATTATCAACCATATCTTCCTTGATTGTCCCTTCTCCCAAAAAGTGTGGGATAACATATAAAGGTTGTTGGGTGTTTCTCACTTATGGGAAAAGAGAAACATATTGAATTGATTTTAGAAATTCTCTTCTTGGATTGAGTTGAAATCCTTAAGGGTATTTCCCATATTGATCATGTAGGGGATACGATTGGAAATGAATTCCAAATCCTTCAAGGATAAGAGTTATCCACCAATTATGATATCACAATAGTCACTTGCAATTCTCAATGAATACAAGAATGCTTTGAAGGTGAAGGTTGCTAGGATGGACTCAAAACTAGTGGTAAATCAAGTTGAGGCGTGGAGATTTTTTATGGGGCTTGTCAAGGCCTAGGGCATCTTGTGGGCCTAGGTTTCATTATTAACTTATATAAATCTCACTCTATTTTTTTCAAGGTAAACTTGGTTAATGGTACAATAACTATGATGAGTTTAAGGCATTGTTTTTTCTACTCAAAATTGCCAGGAAAAGAAATGTTAATGTTTTACAGGTATTCGATGACTAAAAAATGGTAATTGATTGGATGAACGGTGGGAATAAAATCCTAAATTCATGGATACAACAGATGGCATGACAACTTCATGAAATCGTTGCTATGTTTCAACATATTTCTTTTACACATATTCATCAAGGGTGAATATGGATGCTGACACACTATCCAAAGATGCACTCCTCCTACCTAAGTCACACTTTGTTCTTGAATATTTCTCTACAAGGGATATGCTCTCCATAAGACAAGGTTTAATAAATGATATGTAATGGTGATACCACCTATATTTCTTTCTTGTCTCTTTCAGTTTAGTAGTATTTTTTTGTTCTAGTTTTAGTAATATTTTTGGGGGGGACTTATGGAGTTTTGGTTTTGTTATCACCCTGTAATTTTCCCAAGGCTATGGAGGCAATCATAGAGGTAACATCAAACCACTTGGAGTCTTGTATCTATCCCTCCAAGACTCAGAGAGAGATCTCTTTGTCTGATCTAGCTTTGTTTGCTGGGAATTTTAGGCTAGTTATTACTGTGCATAGGTTTGGTTTTTAAAATTTGGTTGGCTAGAACAGGAAAGGAGGTCCATTGGGCAATGGGGTCAAAGAGGCCTCATCCCATCAAGACGGTTTCTACAGGGAAAACTCACAAGGAAAGATAGGAACCTTGTTGGATTCTTTGAAATTGTAGGATGATATGAAAGAAAAGGTGAGGAAAGAGGATTGTATTAGAGCAATTGATAATTCTGAAACTAACCATCTAGTAGAAAACACATAAATTATCCAAAGCCAGAAACAAAGTGTATTTAAAAAAAAAATGATCATAATATTTTGTTCAATAATTCAGAAAGGAAACAGTATGTGACAGGGAAAACATATTACAGAGGAGACACTTCACCAAAAATATATGCCACAAGAATCCCGAAAACTTGACTGGTATCACTGAAATTTGATTTAAAGAGGCTCTGTGAGCTATTTTACAAAAATTAAATCACAGTCCCCAACTGATCAACCACCCTTTTGCATTAAAATTACATGAATATATAGTAAATATAACCCCTCAATATTAGGAGGTCGAATTCAACCACCTCGTCCAAAAATAGAAACAAATCCCTGAAAAATCTTGAACTGTCCGCCATGAAAGATGGGTCGAACTGCTGAAAAAAGGGGTCAACGCAAACATCTGTTTCTTCTAAATGGTGACACATGTGTATAAACTGAAAGAGATTATTGTATATTATTATGTTCTGGACAAAAACCTCATTCATTTTTTTCCAAATTCATCTTCAATTCTTTGAAACATCTCCCACAAAATCAAGATTGAAACAGGAAAAAATAAAAAGCTACAAAATGTGGCTCAAAGATGTCTTCAATTCTCCCAGCTTATGGCACATGTGAAAAAAATGAGAGACAATTTTGTTCTTCATCCTGTTACAGAGAAAAACCTCTTTCGGTTTTTCAAAATTCCTTCCCGTTTTCCTGGAATCCTTCCTGGAAGTCAACTGGTTAAAACTGGAAAAATAGTGGTTTTGTGAATTTGGGGGGGCGGTTTTGCAGGGGGGAGGTGGTTTTCGGACCCCCCCAGGGTGGTAAGTGGTATTGGGAGGGAGGTCTGAGTTCACCATGCAGTGACAAGTGTCCCTCCCAATACCACTTACTCGGACCCCCCCTCATTAAAGGTTGAAAAGCACGAGGGGTCCAACTTAATTCATGAGCGTTGATTTGTTTGCTTTGGGATATGTGCATAAGGTGCGCATTATGTTTTTATTTTATTTGTTTTTGTTTGTTTTTTTTTTGTTGTATTTATTACGTTTTTTGTTTTACATGTTTTGTTTTTATTTGTATTATTTTTAATTGTTATTTACTTTATTTTTACTATGTGTTTTTATTTGTTTTTTCAATTAATGTTTTATATTATTGTTTTGAATTTATTATTTATATCTTTTTTTATTGTTTTATAATGTTTAGTATGTGTTTTATTTTAGTTTTTGTTTCAAGTTTAATTTTTATTTATTATTTAATTCTAATACACTAACCTGATCGCTAATCTTAATTAAACTAACATAATTACTAATTATTAATTAATTATTGTTAATTAGTTACAAGCCTAGGTTTTAATCAATTATTAATTAATTAATAATTAACTTATTATTAACAACCCTAACCTAGTTTTATTAATCTAATTAAATTGACTTTGTTATGCTAATTAGTATTAAAAAATACCACTAGCATTTATTATTAACCTAATGTTTTTTTATCCTAAGCTTGTTTATTCGTGTAGGGATGAAAATGGTGGGGGTGAAGAAATGGAGGGCAAGGGCATGAAGGGTGCAACAGGGTGATGAAGGATCGAGCGAAATGGATGGAGGGGGGAATGGAATCAACTGAGCCTAGCAAGCCAGATGTCTTCGTCATGGGAGAAACACCAAATAAACAGTTGAAGGATCAAGTTACCTATGATTATAGGACCCCAACATATGCTCCACCTGGGGATGGCATCTCTTTTAGGAGGTGACAAGGACCACTAAACTCTGAACATGCAAACCAGTGCTTTATCCACTGGGATGATCCCAAATCTTATTCTGCAACTTGTACATGTTTTGATCTTTCAACTGAAACCAAGTCAGACTGAAATTTGAAATTGGAAAATTGTTGAAAGGAATGCTCAGAGAGGTGAGCTTATTTGCACACTGTTGAAAAATATGCTCAACTGACTGAGCTTATTCAAACTGTTATCTACCCTATACTGCTGAAAATCATGTTGAATCAAATAATACAAAAATGTCAATGAAGCCAGTCAAGTAGTTGTTGAGACAAGTGGACTGCTTGAATGCTTGTTAGCACAATAAAAAAGGCAACTTGACCTTTTTCCCATAGAACCAAAACTGCAAAATGTAATGGTCATTGCTGAAAACATGATTGATCTTTTATGATGAAAAAATATTCCATGTAGTCTACTATGGGATTAGGAAAGACATGACATGTTTCTTGACTTTCAACATATTTATGGTCATAATTGGGTATGACAAAAAAAAATTACATCATTATACAGATCCTGATATGGCTGCAAATTTTTTGTTGAACTTTGAAATGAGACTCCTGCTGAGATAGACCATGCAACAGATTGCCTTATCATGTCTTGATCATAGCTTCTTTTAAGCTCATAACTGGAAAATGAGCTAATGTTATGCTAATCAGTATTAAAAAATACCACTAGCATTTATTATTAACCTAATGTTTTGTTATCCTAAGCTTGTTTATTCATGTAGGGATGAAAATGATGGGGGTGAAGAAATGGAGGGCAGGGGAATGAAGGGTGCAACAGGGTGATGAAGGATCGGGCGAAATGGATGGAGGGGGCAATGGAATCAACCGAGCCCGGCAAACTAGATGTCTTTGTCATGGGAGAAACACCAAATAAACATTTGAAGGATCAAGTTACCTATGATTATAGGACCCCAACATATGCTCCAACTGGGGATGGCATCTCTTTCAGGAGGTGACAAGGACCACTGAACTCTGAACATACAGACCAGTTCTTTATCCATTGGGATGATCCCAAATCTTATTATGCAACTTGTACATGCTTTGATATTTCAACTGAAACCAAGTCAGATTGAAGACTGAAATTTGAAATTGGAAAATTGTTGAAAGGAATTGTAGTGTCCCCAAGGTCGAGCCCCGTTACAGATCATGATATATGCAAAGAATTGTAAATGTGTTCTATAGGATGGTGAGCCAAGTTTTGTATAAGCTGGAAGGCTTATGTGTTTGTTAGGCCAGGAAGCCTAAGTGTTTGAAGGCCAGGAGCCTGCTGTGGTACTTGTATGTATGTAGAATAATCAATAAAATATAAACACCGCCAGGTGCAGACCGACCACGATGAATGAGTGAAGGGGGACTGAGCATCCACAGAGTGGGAAAGGAACTAGGGGCTGGAAGGTGGGAAAGGGGTTGAGTGATGAGCCTAGGGGCTTAAACCTGGAAATAATATTTTAATATTGTTTCAAAAGATATGTGCATGATATGTTTTTATCCTAAGTCCTTTTGGAAGGACACGTGATTTCCCAAATGGTGGGAGGAAGGCATACGGATGGAATGCATGTAGTTCCCAGGGTGACAAGTGTCAACCCTGGTGCATGCAAATAAAACAGACGAAGTAAGCTGTGAGGGGGGGTTCTCAGCGATTCGATCCGATTGCCCTGAGCGAGAGCCGAGTTGGGAAGCCAGTCTGCAAGAGACCCTCGTGTAATCCTGATACAAAAATAGAAATCCTGTGTTTTGTCCTGAAGAATCTGTGTACACCCCTGTCCAGTGAGCATGGAGTCTATGTCTGTCTCTGAGAAATCCCGTGCACGCATTTCCTAAATGGGAATCCTGTGTTGGACTCGAGTGGAAGAATCCTTGTTTGTTGGGAAAAAGATGAGCTAGCCTCTGTTTGGAACCTTGTTCCGAAATCATGACCGTGAAATCATCCTGTGACTATTGAACCGGTTTGAGGATCATGTGTCTGTTTTCCCCATGGGTTGTTATGGCCACGCAGTTCTGGACTGCGTGAGGCTTGTTGGCCTGTGAGCGACTCCTCTAGGTGAGAGAGTGCGCAGAGGAAGGAGAGAGCTCCTGGAAGGAACCCTGTAGCTTCTACAGAGCCGGAGACTTCCGGTCCGGTCTGTTCCTGTAACCCAAGGTAAGGGAGACTGGCAGCCGAAGGACTGTCCAGGTGACAGAGAAGGTGCACTCTCCTGGGGTGGAACAGGTATGTGGGGAATGAGGGTCTGTGGGCAGTGAGCGTGGGAGATTCCTGGGAGAGAATTCCTTCCTTGTGATGTTTTCCCTGTAACCTCAGCCTAGCCTAGGATTCCTTGCCTTGGGGTGGAGCTTGGTTCCAGCTCGGGGGTGACCCACTGTTGAGCTGATGAACAGTGTGGTCTAAGGCTGGGAGGTTCATGGAAGGCCTGCACTTGGTCGGTGATTTCTACAGCTGTTAAAAGATAAGTATTTGAATTATGCTTTAATCATGTTGTGCATGACCGTCCTGTTTATGTATCATGTTTTCCGCTGTGTAAATGAATTACTGTTGAATTTTATGGCTTGTTTAATGGTAGCAACAACTTATATATTTTACTCTTGAGATTTAAGTGTGTTTAATTGCTTAAATGCATGTGCTTATAATGTCTGTACGAATTATGTAAAAATAGTATGTATAGAATGGGAACTGAGAGGTTTGGAAACCTCGGTAGTGAAAAGGTACACTACAAATTGGTATCAGAGCCAAGGTTTCGACACTGAGCCTAGATGGGCCAGTGGAGCAGTCTTTGGACTGAGAATGCGAGGGGAAATTGAGTTAGGAGGACTAATTTCGGACCCTGGTTTGCTCTGAAGTGTTAAGGGGACACTTGACGAGTTTTTATTAAGCTCAGGAGGTATAGCGGTGCTATGAAACCGCAGTCGGTGTGGTCTATGGCCACAGGGAGACAGGTCTCTACACTGATCGTGTTAGAATCGTAGGATCTGTTTGGGAGGGAAGGCGAACCCTTGTAACCGTCAGATCTGGAGAATGTGCACAAGGTTTAAAGCCTTTGGATATTGCATAGGGGATTGGAAAATCGCGATACGCGGAATCCCGATTTGGTTAGGAACCGTCTGAACCGTTAGATCTCGGCCGGGAAACCCGTCAGCCGTAGGATCTGTTGGGAGATGTCCGAAGGTTAAACCTCCGAGACTAGAGACGAAAGATCCGACGAGATCTGGAGTCGTCCGTTGGAGAGAGACACGTGGCGGAGAACGGGCGCCCGTCGACACTTTGGTGCATCGGGAAATCGGCGTATCGGAGTTCCTGAGGACAAGGGAACCAGGGCATCAGAAGTCCCAAAATCTCGACGTAATAGGGATCATCCGTTGGAGGGACGCATGGCAGCAATCGAGCGCCACCCAAGAGAGTCTGACAGGAGGTCATTCATCGGAGAATCGGGATATCGGAGATCCCGGGAGAAAAGGTTTCGTGCATAGCAGAATCGTGAAACGTGATTTCTCAATCAGATCAGGACCGTCCAATGTGCATGACGCGTGTCAGGAGATCCCAGGAAATTGGGGATCGGGAAATCGAGGTTTTTGAAGACAAAGAAACCTCATAGCTAGGAATCGTGATCCGCGATATCCCGACAGTGACGTAAGCATTGTGGGACCACCAGAGTCAGAGTGGAGGGCAGGTGTCTGTCATTCGGGAAGAGTCGGGAACTCTGTGTGCAAGAGGTCGGGAAATCCGTAGAGAAAATCCCGATACAATTAGAGTCGTCCATCTGTGGGACAGGTGGAAAGCATCGAGAGCCATCGGCGTTTGGCCCCATCGAGAAATCAGGAATCCCGGGGACATGATGTTTAGGCACTTTGAGGTCGCA
Source organism: Picea engelmannii (assembly GCA_009831015.1). Taxonomy (NCBI): domain Eukaryota; kingdom Viridiplantae; phylum Streptophyta; class Pinopsida; order Pinales; family Pinaceae; genus Picea; species Picea engelmannii. The sequence goes on from ML828259.1 coordinate 47,112, forward strand.
AACCCCGAAACCCTGATGAGCGGTTTGAGTACGGTCACAAGTTAGAGGTCACATGGACCTCGGCATAGCCGGGGGGTTAAGGAAAAAAGGTGAATCGGCAAATTAGAGGATCAGGAGTTTTGAGTACATGTGCATCTCGACACTGCAAACCCCGAAACCTCGATAAGGGACATAAGACGATGGTCTTATATCAGTCGGTCGTATGGATTAAAGGCTTAGTCGGTGGAGGCTAAGACGACGAGGTAGCGCATCGAGAAATCGGGAAATCGGGGATTCAACCCACCAGAACATTGTCGGTTTCAAAACCCCTATAGAGGTAGCCCCGAAACTCCAATGCAGAGGTTTGACTGAGGTCATATGGTAGCGTTCACGAGGACCAAGGCCTAGCCAGGAGGGCTAGCGCACAAAGGGGACGCATTGGGTTTTGAAGCTCGAAACTACGAAACTCTGAAACTTGAAGTCCCGAAAGTCCCAAAATATCAGAAATTGAAGTCTCAGACACCCAAAAAACACAGAGTTGAACTGAGCTCGGACAATTCATGAAATTGAAACACTTTATTAAACATCGATGGTTATGAAATATGACGAATTGTCAAGAGACGAAGGCTCGACAAATTCGAGTCGTCTGCGTATTAGATTGCAGAAGACTAGCGAGTGCAAGAATTGTTAGGAAATTGCCTCAAATGCAAAGAAATGGGAGAGATACATAATACTTCCAGTTCAAGAACTTGTTAAAATGAAATGTCTTTTATTTTGTCCGAACTGGTTTATGAATATTGTGGATCGTTTGTGAAGGTTTAAATGGCCTGACAAATTTCAAATTTGATTGCACAGTGTGTGTGCAGAGTTAACAGAGGGAAGTACTCCAGTTAATCAACGCTGAGTATGGAGTGGGGAAAAGTGAAGTTTACCCCTGAAATAGAAGATGAACAGGAAGGAAAGGATGTTAACCAGGGATTCGAAGGATCGAACTCTAATGGGCATGGAAAGGAGATGGATAAGGAAGGACATATAATGAGAATCCTTGAAGGATTGCAAAGAGAGGCCAAGGAGCGTCGAGATGATAGTCGAAATCTCATGAAAGTCAAGGATCGGCAAGGGAAATTAAACTTAAAATTCTTGCAGAGTCTGGAAAGAATAGAGAAGAAACTTGAAAAGGGAAGAGACTCAGGTACGACAGAGAGTCGCAGAAATCATGGGAGAAGAAGCAGATCGATGAGTGGTAGCTGACATCACAGTCTCTCCCAAAAACATTCAGACAGGGAGACACACAGCAGTTCGAGCCCATCCCCTACCCGAAAACATCGAAAATCTGGAAAAGAGGAATTGAAAGGAGAGATGAATAAAATTAAACCTCCAACATTTGATGGAGAGCATGAGAAGGAGGAAGATGATGAAACTTGGTTGTTGGGCAAGAAGAAATACTTCCAGCTGCAGAATTATTCTGCCCATGCAGAGGGAAGAATTACAATGTACCAGCTGAAAGGAAAAGCGTCCATGTGGTGGGATCAGTTTGTGCAAGTGCAACACATCAGAGAGAAAGAGGTCACGTGGAAGGAGTTTAAGAGGTATTTCGAGAAGAAATACCTGACTAAAAGATACTATGACATAAAGATGAAGGAGTTCTTCGAACTCAAGCTAGGCAGCATGACCATTGATGAGTATGAACGAAGTTTTCTGGAACTACTGAAGTATGTTCCATTCATTAAAGATGAGGCTGTTAAAATTCAGAGGTATCTGAGTGGACTGCCACCTTCCATTGGTGACAAGATTCAATACGATGATCCTAAGACCATGGAAGAAACCATAAGAAGGGAGAAATGCCTATATGAACAGTAAAGGGAAAAGCCTACCTTTCAGAAGGCTTGGGATAACCAGAAGAGTTTTAAGAAAGAACAGAGGCAGAAGGGAAGCAAGCCTTCCTTTTTCAGAAACAGTCCTTGGGGACAGTCATATTTTAAAGAGCCCAGGAAAGTTGAAGGGAGTGAACAGATGCCAAGGCCTCCACCCATGGAGTGTTGGGGTTGTAAAGGGAATCATAGGTACAGAGACTGCCCCCACAGAAAAGACAAAGCAAGAACTGTCCATACTATTCAGCAAGCTGAAATAGTGGAGGATATGGGCGGCAGAATGTTGAGGATCTACGCAGCCCTGGAAAACAAGCAAGCAGAATTTCAATCACACATGATTGAAGTGGAAGGTATGATCAACAACCGACCACTAGTTATTTTGATTGATTCAGGGGCTAGCCATAGTTATGTAGATCCTAGGGTGGTGGAAAGTTTGCATCTAACGAAGAGAAAACATGAGAAGTCTTGGTTAGTACAGTTAGCCACAGGGACCAAGAGGAAGGTCACTGAATTGGTTAAGTCTTGTTCAGTGGACATGAAAGGAATGAACACTAAGGCTGAATTGAACATTCTTCCTTTAGGCTCATATGATTTCTTAATTGGGATGGACTAGTTGAACCAGCACCATGCCCTTCTGGATTGTCGTAACAAGAGATTCACATGTATGGACGAAGAGGGACATTGACTTTTCTATAAATCTAATGCCTGGAGCAGATCTAGTTTCGAAAGCTCCTTATAGAATGAGCACACCAGAGCTGAAAGAGTTGCAACTGTAGCTCGAAGAGCTACTAAAGAAAGGTTACATTCATCCCAGTGTGTCACCGTGGGGAGCCCCAGTCCTATTTGTGAAGAAGAAAGATGGGACGATGAGGTTATGTATTGAATTTCGACAGTTGAATAAGGTTACTGTCAAGAACAAATATCCTCTGCCAAGGATTGATGATATTTTTGATCAGTTAAAGGATGCGAAAGTATTTTCGAAAATAGATCTTCGATCTGGATATCATCAAGTGAGGATAAAATATGAAGACATCAGCAAGACTGCCTTCATAACAAGGTACGGTCATTATGAGTTCATTGTGGTGCCGTTTGGACTGTCCAACGTGCCTGCTGTCTTCATGTGCTTAATGAATGGAGTGTTCAGAAATTATTTGGACAAGTTCATCATAGTCTTCTTGGACGATATCTTGGTGTATTCCAAGACAGGGGAAGAACATGAACAACATCTTAGAATGGTGTTGCAGGTGTTGAGAGAACACCATCTTTATGCAAAACTGAGAAAGTGTTGATTTTACCAAAAGCAGATCCATTATCTGGGACACATTATTTCTGAAGAGGGGATTGATGTGGATCCTGAGAAGGTACAGTCCATTCAAGAGTGGCCAGTGCCAAGAAATGTGATAGAAGTTAGATCCTTTATGGGTCTGGCAGGTTATTATAGGAGGTTCATAGCCAGATTTTCAAGGATAGCTCATGCTATCACTTCCTTGCAAAGGAAGGAGAAGAAGTTCCAGTGGACTGAACAATGTGAGAGCAACTTCCAGCAATTGAAGCAGCTGCTCACTAGTGCTCCAATCCTGAAGATTGCATATCCAGACAAGGATTATGTAGTGTGCACAGATGCGTGTAAGGAGGGGCTGGGAGGAGTTCTCAGCCAAGAGGGATCTGTAATTTGTTATGAATCCCGAAAGCTGAAAGAGCATGAAAATAATTACGCCACTCATGATTTAGAGCTGGCAGCAGTTTTCCATGCATTGAGGAAATGGAGACATTACCTCATGGGCAAGAAATTCGAGCTGAGAACAAACCATAACGGTCTGAAGTATCTATTTGATCAGCCAACCTTAAATGCCAGGCAAATTAGATGGTTGGAATTTCTGTGCGAATATGACTTTGATATCAGGCATATCAAAGGGAAAGACAATAAAGTGGCTGATGCACTCAGCAGAAAAGTGCATGAATTACATGCTACAGCCATTAGCATGTACAGAACTGAGTTGAAAGACAGAATTGTGGAGGCTGCAAGTGCTGATTTGCAGTACAAAAGACTTGTAGCAAAGCTACAGCAGCATGAGAAACCACAAAACCAGGAAAGTTACACCTTAGGAACTGATAGTTTACTTCTGTATAAAAACAGAGTGTATGTACCTAATGACTGAGAATTGAAGCTGGCAATTCTAAAAGAAATGCATAATGTGACTTATGCTAGTCATCCTGGATATCAGAAGACTGTGGCAGCAGTCAAAAGCCATTATTTTTGGCCTGGGTTGAAGAAAGAAATTGTTGAATACATCGCCAGATGTATGGAATGCCAAAGGGTTAAGGATGAGCACAAACACCCAGCAGGGTTGTTGCAGCCTTTACCTATTCCTGAGTGGAAATGGGATGTGGTCACAATGGATTTTATCACAGGATTGCCCAGAACAAGCAAGAAGCATGATTCAATCATGGTGGTGGTGGACAAGCTTACTAAAGCTGCCCATTTTATTCCACTAAAAACCACCCACAGAGCAGCAGAGGTTGCTGATATCTTTTTAAAAGAAGTTGCACGCTTGCATGGAATTCCTAAGAAAATTGTGTCTGATAGGGACCCAAAATTCACTTCGAATTTCTGGAAAGGACTGTTCAAAGGATTCAGAATGAATCTGAACTTCAGTACATCATATCATCCCGAGTCTGATGGACAGACAGAGAGAGTAAACAGAGTAATAGAAAACATGTTGAGAATGTATGTGATGGATAAACCATCAAGGTGGGAAGACTACCTATATCTGGTAGAATTTGCCTACAATAATGGGTATCATACATCTCTGAAGATGATCCCATTCGAGGCACTTTATGGAAGAAAGTGCAACACTCCAGTGAGCTGGGATAATCCAGCTAACAGAGTAGTAGTTGGACCTGAACTACTCAAAGAGATGGAAGATCAGATGATCAAAATCAAACAGAATTTGAAAACTGCCCAGGACAGGCAGAAAAGTTACGTTGATAGTAACAGAACCCATAAAGAATTTAAAATGGGTGACCATGTTTTCCTGAAAGTGAAAACTAGCAGGAGTTCCCTGAAATTGGGAAGTTGCGCCAAGTTGGAAGAAAGATTCTGTGGGCCATTTGAGATCCTGGAAAGGATTGGGCCAGTTGCATACATGCTTGCATTACCTACATCTATGACTGTACATAATGTGTTTCATGTTTCACTGCTTAAGAAATATGTACCTGATGCTAATCATGTTATCGTTTGGACTGTGATTCAGGTGGAACCAGAAGGTGTCCTGCAAGTGCATCCTATGCGCATATTGGACAGGAAAAGCAAGCAGCTCCAGAATCGAGCTATAGAGCTTGTAAAGGTCCAGTGGACCTGGTACGGTCTTGAAGACGTGACATGGGATCATGAAGAAGTAATGCAGGCAGAGTACCCGCATCTTTTTGAAAATTTTGAAGGACACACAAAGGCAGTGTAATTTTCACTGAGGACAGTGCAAAAATAAGGGGAGGGGAATTGTAGTGTCCCCAAGGCCGAGCCCCGTTACAGATCATGATATATGCAAAGAATTGTAAATGTGTTCTATAGGCTGGTGAGCCAAGTTTTGTATAAGCTGGAAGGCTTATGTGTTTGTTAGGCCAGGAAGCCTAAGTGTTTGAAGGCCAGGAGCCTACTGTGGTACTTGTATGTATGCAGAATAATCAATAAAATATAAACACCACCAGGTGCAGACCGACCTAAATGAATGAGTGAAGGGGGACTGAGCGTCCACAGAGTGGGCAAGGAACTAGGGGCTGGAAGGTGGGAAAGGGGTTGAGTGATGAGCCTATGGGCTTAAACCTGGAAATAATATTTTAATATTTTTTCAAAAGATATGTGCATCATATGTTTTTATCCTAAGTCCTTTTGGAAGGACACGTGATTTCCCAAGTGGTGGGAGGAAGGCGTACAAATGGAATGCATGCAGTTCCCAGGGTGACAAGTGTCAACCCTGGTGCATGAAAATAAAACAGATGAAGTAAGCCGTGAGGGGGGGTTCTCAGTGATTTGATCCGACTGACCTGAGCGAGAGCCGAGTTGGGAAGCCAGTCTGCAAGAGACCCTCGTGTAATCCTGATACAAAAAAAGAAATCCTGTGTTTTGTCCTGAAGAATCCGTGTACACCCCTGTCCAGTGAGCGTGGAGTCTGTGTCTGTCTCTGAGAAATCTCGTGTGCGTATTTCCTAAACGGGAAGCCTGTGTTGGACTCGAGTGGGAGAATCCTTGTTTTTTGGGAAAAAGCTAAGCTAGCCTGTGTTTGGAACCTTGTTCTGAAATCATGACCATGAAATCATCCTGTGACTGTTGAACCGGTTTGAGGAGCCTGTGTCTGTTTTCCCCGTGGGTTGTTGTGGCCATGCAGTTCTGGACTGCATGAGGCTTGTTGGCCTGTGAGAAACTCCTCCAGGTGAGAGAGTGCACAGAGGAAGCAGAGAGCTCCTGGAAGGAACCCTGTAGCTGCTACAGAGCCGAAGACTTCTAGTCCGGTCTGTTCCTGTAACCCAAGGTAAGGGAGACTGGCAGCCGAAGGACTGTCCAGGTGACAGAGAAGGTGCACTCTCCTGGGGTGGAACAAGCATGTGGGGAATGAGGGTCTGTGGGCAGTGAGCGTGGGAGATTCCTGGGAGAGAATTCCTTCCTTGTGATGTTTTCCCTGTAACCTCAGCCTAGCCTAGGATTCCTTGCCTTGGGGTGGAGCTTGGTTCTAGCTCAGGGGTGACCCACTGTTGAGCTGATGAACAGTGTGGTCTAAGGCTGGGAGGTTCGTGGAAGGCCTGCACTTGGTTGGTGATTTCTACAACTGTTAAAAGATAAGTATTTGAATTATGCTTTAATCATATTGTGCATGACCGTGTTGTTTATGTATCATGTTTTCCGCTGTGTAAATGAATTATTGTTGAATGCTATGGCTTGTTTAATGGTAGCAGCAACTTATATATTTTACTCTTGAGATTTAAGTGTGTTTAATTGCTTAAATGCATGTGCTTATAATGTCTGTACGAATTATGTAAAAATAGTATGTATAGAATGGGAACTGAGAGGTTTGGAAACCTCGATAGTGAAAAGGTACACTACAGGAATGCTCAGAGAGGTGAGCTTATTTGCACACTATTAAAAAATATGCTCAACTGACTGAGCTTATTCAAACTTCTATCTACCCTATACTGTTGAAAATCATGTTGAATCAAATAATAAAAAAATGTCAATGAAGCTAGTCAAGTAGTTGCTGAGACAAGTGGACTACTTGAATGCTTGTTAGCACAATCAAAAAGGCAACTTGACCTTTTTCCCACAGAACGAAAAATGCAAAATGTAATGGCCATTGCTGAAAACATGATTGATCTTTTAAGATGAAAAAATATTCCATGTAGTCTGTTATGGGATCAAGAAAGACATGACATGTTTCTTGACTTTCAACAAATTTATGGTCATAATTGGGTATGACACATAAAAATTTTACATCATTATACAGATCCTGATATGGCTGCAAATTTTCTATTGAACTTTGAAATGAGACTCCTGCTGAGATAGACCATGCAACTGATTGCCTTATCATGTCTTGATCATAGTTTCTTTTAAGCTCATAACTGGAAAATGAACAACAACTTTGACAACACAAGTCATCCAACACATCAGCTATTGGATCTTGCATGGACTGAGATGACTATTTTATTGGCTCCAATACAAATTCTTGATCTTCTATGTGTTTATCTTCCATGACTTGATTAAATGTTTTCTTCAAAAACTGAAAAGAATTGAAGGTTAATGGTATAGGTTTATAATGCATTAATTCATATTTTGTCTCAGGCCCTAAGCTTTCATCTGGAATTTGAAAATAAATGTAGCTCAAGGGCTGCAATTCTGGGTCTAGAACAACTTCCATATCGTCAATGACATCTTCAACTGAGTGATCAGAACATTCTTCATATTTACTATCGACAACTTGTTTATAATTTTCTCTCAGAATTTGAAATGAAGAGAAACATAAAGGCATAGATATTTCACTTACTCTGAGATTTGCTGCATTTTCCTCCTTGCTGTCATAATCAATATGCATAGGTTGATTGTCATATTTGAACTACAACTGATCTTCTTTCTGCCAACAACATGTTGTTGATTTCTTTGAACAATCAACATCTTTTTCAGCCACATAATCATCATCATATTGATCATACTTGGGTAGATTATCCAAGTAAGAAATGTCGTCAAACATGCACATCATATCAGTTGGTTGTTCCTCTGCAAGTTGAGATGGAATTTCATCTTTGACTGTGTTATGAATTGAATACATGAAATGATCATTTTCCAATCCATGATGCCAAGGATGAGCTGCAAAGTGTTTAGGAACAGTGACCCTTTCTTTCTCTGTAACCAACGGAACAATATGTCTTTGAACATCAATTTTTTCTCTTATGCTAATCATGTGCAACATTTCTTACATGGTGCTTACCAGAATGTCCAGTTTCACCTCTAAGGATTTCAGTTGCTCCTTTGATATTTTCTTCCTTTCTTTTGCCTCCAACCTTGACCTTTTGATCAGCAAATTGGCTTCCACACTAATTGCACTGTCCTTCATATCCTTGAGTGTCGTAGTGTCCCTTTATCTCAATTGAAATGCCATCTTTGGATCAAAGGCATCTAGGTAAAGTAAGAGAGATAAACCAGGAGGTGGTCTTATATCAGCAGGCATGGAATTGTAAACTTGATTGAATCTAGCTGAAAATTGTTGCAATGTTTCTCCTGGATATCTTTTCAAGTGATCATATTCTTCCAAAATGAGGAAGGGATTCCTCTTGATCACCCATTGATCCAAGAAAACTTTCACAAACTAATTGAGATCACTGATTCTTGCAGCTGGTAGATATTTATACCATTTCTTAGCTCTACTTTGCAAAGATAAATCAAAAATCCTAATACTAACATCACTTTTTTCCACCTCAAAAAGGTCAAGATAATTTTCAAAACCTTGAATGTGTTTTTCAGTAGTGATGTAGCCATATTCTCCATCAAATCTCGGAAGATATTGGAAGTAATTGGTAAGGAAATCGTGGAGTATGGGAGGTAAGAAAAGATGCTTGTATATATCTCGGATTTTTACAGGTGTAGGAGTATGTACAGGGATTGTAACACAAGGCTTCACCTCTTGAGGCTCATTAGGTCGAACATGTTCTTCATAAATTTTGGCAGTATGATCTGGATTAGGATCATGAGAAAGGAAAAAATAATTAAAAATAAAACCCATCATATCTTAGATAAACTTCCATCTTAAGTACCTGATATTTTTAGATGTTCTGGTCATGTTTTAGGTTCTTCCTCCAGTGGAGTCTTTGAATTGGAACTGATCTAGAGCTGATTGGAGTCGCCAGGTAGATGATTCAGGATTCTTGTGTCGAGTCACTATCCACCATCAGTAACCAAATATGGAACTTGATATGCTTTCTGAGGAAGGGTCCCTAGTGGAGTCTCCATTATGTTATCACCCTGTAATTTGCCCAAGGCTGTGGAGACAATCAAAAAGGTAACATCAAACCACTTGGAGTCCTAGATCTAGACCTCCAAGAGTCAAAGAGGGATCTCTCTATCTGATCTATCTTTGTTTGTTGGGAATTTTAGGCTAGTTATTACTATGCATAGGTTTGCTTTTTAAAATTTGGTTGGTTGGAACAAGAAAGGAGGTCCATTGGACAATGGGGTCAAAGAGGCCTCATCCCATCAAGACAGTTTCTACAGGGAAAGATAGGCACCTTGTTGGATTCTTTGAAATTGTTGGATGATATGAAAGAAGGTGATGAAAGAGGATTGTATCAGAGAAATAAAGAATTCTGAAACTAACCATCTAGTAGAAAACACAGAAATTATCCAAAGCCAGAAACAGAGTGTATTTTGAAACAAATTTTGATCGTAATATTCTGTTGAATAATTCAGAAAGGAAATAGTATGTGATAGAGAAAACATATTACAGAGGAGACACTTCACCAAAAATGTATTCCACGGGAATCCTGAAAGCTTGACTGGTATCACTGAAATTTGATTTAAAGAGGCTCTATAAGCTATTTTACAAAAATTAGATCATGGTCCCCAACTGATCAACCACCCTTTTGCATTAAAATTACATGAATATATAGAAAATATCACCCCTCAATATTAGGAGTTCGATTTCAACCACCTCGTCCAAAAATAGAAACAAATCCCTGAAAATTCTTGAATTGTACGCCATGAAAGACGGGTCGAACTGCTAAAAAAAGGGGTCAACTCAAACATATGTTTCTCCTCAATGGTGAAACCTGTGTATAAAATGAAAGAGGTTATTTTATATGAGTATTTTCCTGACGAAAAACTCTTTCGGTTTTTCCAAATTCATCTTCAATTAGCCAAAACAGTTCCCGCAAAATCAGGACTGAAATAAGAAAAAATAAAAAGTTGCAAAATGGGGCTCAAAGATGGCTTCGATTCTCGTAGCTGTTGGCACCTGTGAAAAAACTGAGAGACTTTTTTGTTCTTCAACCCATTATGGAGAACAACCTCTCTTGGTTTTTAAAAATTCCTTCCTGTTTTCCAGGAATCCTTCCTGGAAGTCGATTGGTTAAAAATGGAAAAATAGCGGTTTTGTGAATTTTGGGGGTCAGTTTTGCAGGGGAGAAGGTGGTGTTCGAACCCCTCTGGGGTGGTAAGTGATATTGGGAGGGTGGGGTCCGAGTTCACCATGCAGTGACAAGTGTCCCTCCCAATACCACTTACTCAGACCCCCCCCCCCCCTTGTTAAAGCTCGAAAAGCATGGGAGCTCCGACTTAATTCATGAGCGTTGATTTGATTGCTTTGGGATATGTGCATAAGGTGCGCATTATGTTTTTTTTTTTTTTATTACGTTTTTTGTTTTACCTGTTTTGTTTTTATTTGTATTGTTTTTAATTGTTATTTACTTTATTTTTACTATGTGTTTTAATTATTTTTTTCAATTAATGTTTTATATTGTTGTTTTGTATTTATTGTTTATATGTTTTTTTTTATTGTTTTATAATGTTTAGTATGTGTTTTATTTTAGTTTTTGTTTCAAGTTTAATTTTTATTTATTATTTAATTCTAATACACTAACCTAATTGTTAATCTTAATTAAACTAACCTAATTAATAATTATTAATTAATTATTGTTAATTAGTTACAATCCTAGGTTTTAATTAATTAATAATTAACTTATTATTAACAACCCTAACCTAGTTTTGTTAATCTAACTACAGTAATCTAATTAAATTGACTTTATTATGCTAATTAGTATTAAAAAATACCACTAGAATTTATTATTAACCTAATGTTTTTTTATCCTAAGCTTGTTTATTCATGTAGGGATGAAAATGGTGGGGGTGAAGAAATGGAGGGCAGGGGCATGAAGGGTGCAGCAAGGTGATGAAGGATCGGGCGAAATGGATGGAGGGGGAAATGGAATCAACTGAGCCCAGCAAGAGAGATGTCTTTTTCAAGGGAGAAACGCCAAATAAACAGTTGAAGGATCAAGTTACCTATGATTATAGGACCCCAACAAGTTCTATGACCCTTTTTTCATGGTGGTGGAAGCACCAAACGCAGTTTGGGCATTTTTCCAAATCATACTTTGTATTATATGCTTCAACATATAAGGATTGTACCTTTCATTTTCTTAATAGAAGATGCAATTTTTTTCAAGGGAAAAAATATTACAATGCAATTTTTTTTAAATTCAAAAAATAAACATTATATATGGGAAAAAATAATTAAAAAAAAAAATGTGTTGTGTGTAGGGATATTCCCATAATCATCCCTACCCCCACTCTCAATTATCCTCATCCCCCTCCCACTTCTCCCACTCCCAATTCCCCTCATCCCCCTCCCACCCCCCCTCCACCACCACCCTGCCCCTCCCTCCCCTCATGCTCGCCCCTCAAAGGAGTGGCACACTACTCCTTTAAGGGGTGAGCGAAGGAGGCGAGTGAGGCATGGTGGTGGTGGTGATAGAGGGGGGAGGGGGAGTGGGATGGAGGTTTCAATATCAAGGAGAATGGGGAGGTGGGGTGTGAGAGAGATTCTAGGAATCACCCCTTCCCCCACCTTATA
>ML828259.1:59681-73899 GCA_009831015.1 Picea engelmannii
TTTTTAAATGAGATGTTGAGCTCATAATGAGTAAATTGTTTTAATGGCTTCGAGCCTTGTTGTTGACCTGGCATTGTGCATTGAAGAATCTAGGATTTACCCTAGGTACCATCCTTGAAATGAGGAGAATTACTCAAGGGTTTTCTTGGGACATTGTTACCTGGAAGTATGCATACATACATACATACATATATGGAGATTAAATTTCTAGTATCATTTAACACAATTTTTTCCCATAACGGGTTTTGATCTTTTTAGCTTCATGCCTGAGGCTTCAAGACTGAGGTAATTTTGCATGGATGTATGTCTAGGGTTCCTGCCCTTGGTCACAGGATTGAACCCTCGTTCTGATGGGGCCTCCCCAATGCATCATCCTCCCATTCATGGCATGTTGAGTACTTTTCCTGCAATCTTATTTTGGGCCCCATTTATGGAAATAGAAGTTTTGTTTTTCCAACGAAAAAAGTAATTTCAATGTTATTCATTAGAATCAAAAGAAACTTTCTAGTACCAAATGAGACATAAAGCGTCATGAGCCATGATTATTGTTGTCACAGTATCAACTTCATGTCTTAAAACATCACCTCCAAAGGATTTAAATCAAAAAGTATTTTCCTCAACTATCATTATCTAATCACATAAAACTAAAGTGTATGAAACATAATAGAACATAAACATTTAACAACAAAAGCTTCCAACCAGAGAAAAAAGGACTTAATCTTCAAGGATTTCCTCAAAGTACATCCATCTTATATGTTTATCCAGCACAAAATTTGAAAGGGAGTTTAATGAGAGTTGAAAATCATGTGAACATGGAAGCAATGTAACCAAATGAAAAAAGGTTTGAGCTCCAAAAACTTTCTCTTCCAAACCTGTAATGTTAAAAAATTCAAGCTGGTCTTTTCATCAAAATAGTCTAGGATGATCTTTGAATCACCAACCGCCATTAATTCATGATCTGTAATCTCAAAGAGAAGTGGAGCAGACCCCATAAGCCAAGAAGTTATGCTTTTATGTTAGTACCAGGTCCAATAGCAAAATGGATCTAGTAAAAGTGGTCACTGCTCAATTTTAGTACTATACCAACATCGCAAGAACCACTCATTGCAGCTCCATCAAAGAATCTTAGAGGATTTTTTCCAAAGTAGACTGGTTCAAAATGAAATCAAAATTTTCACCTTCAACTATATTTGGAAACTCTTTGATAGCCATGAAAATCCTCAAGCAGATTCCATCATCATTCCTGGCAGTGTTTTCAAAGAGGATCTTGTTCATATATTTCCAAATTCCGCAAAGAACATAAAATGGTACCTTCCTGTGTCGAGGAGAAATCTAAAAATCACATATTTTCAACTGTGTACAAACTTCCTTCCATATGAAACGAGATACTTCACACTCAACCATTAGGTGTTGAGTGGTTTATCACTTATCAAGCACATCGAGCACACAGTAGGTCCTATTCCTCCTCATTTTTTGTAGTTCTCCCCAGTGAGAATGAAGTTTTATAGACAAAGCCAAAAAAAGAGAATGATTTTTACCAGAATCTGTATTTTCCAAATAGATCGACACCACCAATTTGGAACCTCTTTCATATTTTGTACAACCAATGCATCATAAGCAAATTTAACTGTGAAAACTCGTGAAGACTTGTTCCATGTCCACATGATTGTATCACCTTCATGCCTGAGTTGAACACCACTACATCTTAACATTAAAGTATATGATTCCCATTCTAAATCCAAGTCTCCTTCCAGACCCAAATCAATGGGGGTTAACCAGTCATGTGAACCTGAAACATTGTATGTAGAGGTGTGACTGATATCAGTAAGAGAAAAAATATTAAGTGTATGCAAATGACTAATGAGACCTGTAGAGAGTCTAAAATAAGGGCCACTTCCAACAAAAGGGCATAAGCCTACCAAAACTCCGATACCAGTGCCAACAGACCAAGCTAACCACTTCTTTAACAAAGGTACAGAAAACAGAAGATTCCTCCAAAAAGTGAGGTTATTGGATCCCTGTAATTTTCATTTTTTCAACCAAAAGATGGCATTTGCTCCTTTGAGGTATTTTTTATGCATTAATAAACTCCACAAACCTATCCTGAACAATGCTCTCCATAAAGACTTGGCTGCTAAGGTTTATGAAAACCAATCTAAGTTCCTTATACCCCAGCCTCCAAGAGATTTAGGTTTTTCTATCAGACCCCAATTAGCAAAATGAAAAACTGAGGGTTTCCTTTCTCCTCTCCATAAAAAATTCGAAAAGACCTATCTAATCTTTTTCTTGATCACAGCTAGAACCTTTGTTAAGGTGCACCAGTAAACTAGGATATTTTGTAGGACAGATTTGATGAGAACTAATTTTCCACCCTGTTAGCGATAAAAAAATGCACTAGTATTTTTGGAATGTCTTCTCAACTTTTATTCAATACGCTCATTTCTAAAATTTTCTAGCCAGTATTTTAACTTCCAAATCTTCCTCAAAGCTCTATGTGATCATTTTCACCTGCATTTCAAAGCATCGTTGGTGCCTCCTAAACCATAGTTTTTGTGGCTTCTTTATACTTTGAAATGAAATGTATATTTTATTTCTAAATTCCTAAGCAAAAAGTGATGTGTGCAGTTAAGTGTTTTATTCCTAAACTATCCTAAACCTAAGCCATATCACATCAAAACCATATACCAAATTCTTTGCTAAACACTAAGCCACACCAATCTCCTACATATCTCATCGATTCTATGTATTAAAGCCTCAGGCTTAAACTACAATATCAAATCCCACATGCTAGCCATGAGTTATAGCCAAGCTATGAGTCATACCACGAGTTAACCTACGAGCCTAGTTTTCATGCTAAGTTTAAATTCTATCACCTAAAACCCCATTCAATAACATAAGGCCATGAGTCAAACTCTCAAGACCAACATTAAGTGCTAAGCCCAATTCCTCATGCCACGATCCATGCCACATCTAACAAGATATGCTCACATGTCATTTTATGAGTCCAGGTTCATATGTCAAGGCCACATGGAAAATCAAATGTCAATCCATATCGCATCAAGTTTCACATTATCATGTGCCAAGATCAACTCCTCATTCAACCGTCCACGTATGAGCCACTCATCAAGCACACATGCCAAATCGACAAGTCAAACTTCAAGACCACCAGCCCAGCGTTGAGCGCCATTTCTATTTCACCTCATCAACAGGAGTCGATTGTCAAATCATATAAGTGTATCATGCAGGGTCTAGAAAAATACATGCGCAGCTGCCAGTTTTGCAAATGGTGATGGTTACCAGCATTTCCAAGTCGACAAGATAATCTACAGCTAAGTCACAAGTTAAATCAAGCTACCGCATATACCTGAAAATGAAGATTTCCAAGCAGATGTAAAAGCAATCAAAATTTATTTGAACAAATAATATAATTATGATTGTTAGTTATGCACAGGGTTTTCCTCATGGTATCATTTATCCTATCAAAGATCTCACTGATTTAGCTATGTGGGTTTTCGCTTTCATATTTATCTCTGCCTTAGAGGTTTTGTGTTCCTTTTGCTTACAAACTAGGGTATCATCATGTGTGTCAAGGTTGGATGCTCAGCACTCAAAATTTACCTTCCAGTGGTCAAAGAAATGCCACTAGCATGATCGTGAATTTCAGATGAGCATCCAAGTGTTGAGGCCATTAACTACAAAAAATGCAGGCCATGCGTTAGACACATATCTAGTTGAAAAAATTCATGAGCATTAAAAGTTTGCAGCTGATTGTGAATATCAAATGAACATCAAGAATTAGTTCGCAAGGAAGATATGCCCAAATCTGAGGTTAATAGTCTAAGATGTCTATTATGATAGAACCATCATTCAATGAATTGAATGATTTTAGATGTTGAACGTCTTTTTAATGAAGCAATGAAAAATGGAAATGGAAGCCCTGTAGTCTTAAAGTCAGGAGTAACTCTCACAGAAATGTTACTTTATATCGGTCCCAAGACTGGTACCAAAACTATGTTCAACCCATGGTGTTGAAAGTCTTATTCATTGAATGTTTTTATACAAAGGTTTACATCATTAAATTAAAAATGATATACAGGTGTTAGATGAAGTTGTTGAGAACCTACAAGAAGAACAGGGGCAAGATCCTTTGCCATCTAAACCAATTCCAGAGGAACAGACTTAAAAAAGAATAAAGGACTCATTTTGAACCAAAAATATTTATGTGCTTGTGCACGGAGAATCAAAGAATACAATAAAAGGATTTGGTTCAAATTCTAAAAGAACAAATGGCAGCCATGGAGGCAGAGTGTACCCATTTTGAACATTTTGTTTTGGCCAAAGCAGAGATTTCACTGGCACATGAAGTGCATCTACAAACAGTTAGCCATTGAAAAGCAGAGCTTTCACCAGCTAACTAGCAAATTTCAAGGCGGAAGAGCTGGTGAAACCGCAGACAGGGCAAAGAAGTCATATTTTTGCCTGTTGAAATTACTAATACAACTGAGAGGGGGGGGGGGTGAATCAGTTGTCTTTTAGCTTAAACAATTTTAAGTCTATTAAAATATTCTTAATCTTTCCTCAAGTGATCATTAACATTATACAACATATAGATAGTAAAAATAAAAAGCATCAGTCACACATAAGGTATACACAGAGACATATTTTCACGAGGAAACCCATAAAGGGAGAAAACCTCTTCTTCTTCGAAATGATAGGCAGTATTTTAAGTTCTGTACATCATCTTTAATTGAGCACCAACTCAATGTGAGGCTGCTACCTCTGTTTTACAAGCTGCAACTTGTTTGAGAAAACCAACTCTCTGGTTTCTCTAGCACCCACTAGAAGGAAGCACCAACTCTCTATATGTTCCAGCACCAACTTCCAGTTACACAGGCTCCAACCTGTATAACAGAGAACACTTGTTCTCCCTAGCACCACCCTACCACCTTGGTTTCTCTGGCTGCAACCAGATGGAAGCTACAACTTCCTGTGTTCAAGCTCCCACTTGAACCTCTAAGGACAGCAGTCCTCCCGAGCACCTCCCAACCTCCCTAGAATATTAATGAATAAATAAGCAGTCAACTATGCAGAAAAATCAATTCTTACCAATCTTTCCTTGTTCTGTACATCTGGTCATCTTCTAACTGTTCTGCAATTCATTTCTTCCTCTGTCTGTTCAACAGCTCTGCTCTGCATCAACTTGTTCTGTCATTCTTCTCTTCTTCAACTTGTTCTGTAATTCTTCTCTGTGTTTCATCTCACACTGCACATATGCTCAATCTCATACTGTGCATCCTCTCCTTTTCTTTTTCTTACAGTTTCATTCTTTTGTCGTACAGAACAACCAACCCTACACAGTCTGTCTCATTTTCTTTTATACACACCTACACGACCGTTCAACTTCCCAACTCCTTAGGAAAAAGAAAGACAATTGTCCGAGCAACTGAAATGCCAACTGAAACGCTAACTGATTTGCAATCATGAGTCTGTTTTGCTAACAGATTCCAAACTAAGGAGTTAACTGTGAGAGAGAACAGTAACCCTCCGATCAACACTTGATCTAACGGTTCATATCAATCCGCGATTTCGCATATCGCGATTTTGACACTCCTGATGTTCAATGTTCTTGTCACTTACAAATCCCGATCTACGAAATTCTGATGCAAAACTTTTATGCACTAGCTCCTTCCTGAATATGACTATGGTCATAACCAAGCGCCTATGAAAAAAGAACGCTTTCGCGATTTCTCATTTCGTGATTTTCGACACTATGCTCCGTTGACCCCAAGTCAGCAAAATTTTGATCATTTGCCACATGTCCTGTGATTCCATGGTCCAGATCTAATCTTGATTCAACGGCTACGATTGAATCGCGATTTCGCGATTTCGACATTCTTGTTGCATTGGGTTCTTTGCCTCTCTATGTCGCGATTCGCGAAACTCCGATATGGAGTTTGATCAACGGTCCATATCTGATCTCTATTCAACGGCTGCGATTAAATTGCGATTTCGCATATCGCGAAATCGACATTCTTGTTGCATTGGGTTCTTTTCCTCTCTATGTCGCGATTCATGAAACTCCGATATGGAGTTTGATCAACGGTCCAGATCTGATCTCTATTCAACAGTTGTGATTAAATCGCGATTTCGCATATCGGGAAATCAGCATTCTTGTTGCATTGGGTTATTTGCCTCTCTATGTCGCGATTCGCGAAACTCCGATATGGAGTTTGATCAACGGTCCAGATCTGATCTCTATTCAACGGCTATGATTAAATCGCGATTTCGCATATCGCAAAATCGGCATTCTTGTTGCATTGTTTCTTTGACATCTCCAACACACGATCCTCGAAACCCCGACATGGACTGGAATCAACGGTCCAGATTCAACCTTAATCTGACGGCTCATATTACATCGCGATTTTGCATATCGCGATATCGGGATTCGTGATGTCAATAATCTTTGACATGTCCAACTCTCGATCCCCGAAACTCCGACAAGGACTGGAATCAACGGTCCAGATCAAACCTTTGATCTGATGGCTTAGCTTACATCGCAATTTTGAGAAGTTAGGGAACCCTGTTCCTTTGACTCTCCAGTCAGCGAACTTACGATCTTTCCCAACGTGTCCTTCCTGATGATGGACGGTCCTCCTTCTTTCAGGATTTTGTGAGCCCCTTTTCTCCTTGTTATACTTTAAAAGGCATGCAAGTTATCCTTGATCCAATGATGGTCGGATCCCGCGCTTGGATCTAACATCTGAGATCTGTCCTCCTCTTCAGTGCGCTCTTCTCGAGATCTGACGATCATCGGGAATTTTGAATGAAATCCAATGATCAGAGATTCTTCTCAAACTTTACGAGTCTTCGATCACTCGATCAATGTTGTGTTGCCTTTGATCATTCGCCTTCGATCATTCGACCTTCCTGAACTTATCTTCTATTTGCCTGTCGATTACAAAATTCTTGTACTCATGCCATCTTCACTGTTGTACTTGCCATCAATGACAAGCATTCGTTGTCTGTTAAATATTTTCCATTCGTTGTCTGTTAAATATTTGCCATTCGTTGTCTGTTAAATATTTGCCAACATTGCCCAGATCCAAGTTTTTCTTAATCAAACACCTAGAGGAGGGTTTCAAAGGATGGAAAATAATTAAACACATCGTATTTAAGGTTCTGTTATGATGTTTGAGGTGTTTAGCAAGGTGGCAAAGTGGAATTAGCTACCTATTTTCTAGGCATAGAAACAATTTTTTTGCTAAAATTGGCAAATTCGACTTATCTTATCTTTTATGGATATTCAGCAGCCTTGGAAGGCTTTCTACAATTGTCAAAGTTTTGAAGGATATGAAGATCATCAAAGATGAGGAATTGACCTAGTTTTTAGGATCTCTTCCTATTTTCTTGTGTCAGTTTTGACTATCTATTTCAAGTAAATTTGATCCTCCTTTATAGGATCTCAGTTATTTTGTAAATGCTATAAAGCCAAGAACTTCAAATGAAGTAAAGGGTTCGATTTTGGATAGCAAAAATACTATATTGTAAACAGACCTTTCATATGATAATACAAATCACATTTTTCTCTCTCTATTAATGTCAGATTCTCATCTTTCCTTCTGTACTTTTATTCAAGTTGTTTCAGCTGCAGAATGACTGTTATCTCATCAATTAGCTCATAACTTGTTTAGTAGTTTCTTATCATTATTTATTAAACCCTACAATTGTATTTGGTTTATAAGCATTGTTTTCTCACCCACTTTAAAAGCTATCATATGATTATTGATCCTTAAGAGCACTGGTTCATTTGATTCTCATTTTGATTGTCTGAATACCATACTGTAATTGAGTCATCCCATTGATCCACACATACAAAATACAAAAAACAAGTTTACCTTAAGTTACCAAGCATCTTTGACCCACTACCTCAAAGAGTTTCTTGGAGTGATAACAAATTGGCATCGTTGTCGGGGAGAGGAGATTGAATCTTAGCTTCCTTGGGACACACCAAGATCCAGCTTTGATGATAGACAAAGTCTGGACACGAATCGGTTGTAATCATCTATCTGGCAACTCCATGAAGGACGGATTCAGTGGCGACTCCATCATTTTGAAATATGTTGGCGACTCCACTGGTATGAAATGAATAAGAGGTATGAATTTTGCAATTTCTCAATTATTTCTGGTTACCCTCATCCAGTGCCTAGTAGAGACGAATGGGAATGTAGTATTCCCATATTTCGAGGAGAAGAGTGGGAAGTGTCAGATGAACATTTGTTGGATTTTCATGATTTCATTCATCGGTTGCAAATTGTGCATGAGGATGTTCAGATCAAGCTCTTCGGGTTTTCATTAGAGGGGATTGCTCGTGATTGGTACCAGTCACTCCCTATTGCCAGTATTAGTTCTTTGGCAGATTTTCATGTTGCCTTTCATTTGTTTTGCAAAGAAATATTTTTAGATGATCTTCTATATCCTGAATGTTGTCATGAATTTCATTTATTGACTAAAGATTCAGATACTCATGAAGAGTATGTTTTTATAGGGGATACCTCTCATTGTGATCGAGACATCGATGGTAGCCATAGTACAGATGCCTTTGACATTGTACCAAATGCATCTACTATCTTAAATTGTCATGAAGAACAGATTGTCCCATTTGAAAACTTGAAAAATGATAAACAGATTTTTATATTAGCATGTGATAGATTTGAATCTACAGCAAATGCTAAGGACAATTCTCAGCTTTCAGAATTGCAAACAAAGGGGAACTGCAACCGACATGAAGAGGAAGATGACGAGAAAAAAAGTTCAGATCAACTCTTGAGTTTGTATTTTCCTCCGACGGAGAGAGAATAGTTCACATTCAACATCAATGTCAATGAGGACAGTCAGCATAAATTTTTTCGTTTCTCAATCGGGACAACAGAAAGATTATCAAAGAAGGCCTCTATTTGCAAACAGAGAGACATTCACAGAAGGGAAGTTATATTTTGTGAGTCAGAATGTTTATAATCTTGGATTCAGAGACCCAGTAGCAGCTTTGATGGAGTTGTATATCTCACATCCTCTAAAAATTTCATATTTTTTTTACTCATCGGTATTCATCAGTGAGTATGCATTTCTGAAAGTTTATTTATCATTGTTGATATCTTTCAGTTACCTTCTATCAAGCAGTGAAAGAGATAAGGTTTCTTCAATTTTAAAACTGCTTGAATGGTTGTTATGGAAGTCAAGATTTACCTAATTAAATTGCAGAGTTGGGTTAGTGTAGGAGTAGACAGGTGAATAAGCTCTCTATACGAGCAGTTAGATCATCTTCAGTTTTTGGTTGTTGAATAAGCAGAACTAGCTACAAGCAGGTTATATATTTGTAGAGGATCGGTTATAAAAGCCATATGACCCCATGCCCAATGCTAAAGGCGGTCATATGACACCATGCCCAATGCTAAAGGTGGTCAGATGACTCCATGCCCAATGCTAAAGGAAACTGGAAATACTAGGTTCTTGGAAACCTCATAGGGAGGTCTCCATCCCAGTTGGAGCCAAATGTTAGCGATAAAAAATGCACTGGTATTTTTGGAATGTCTTCTCAACTTTTATTCAATACGCTCATTTCTAAAATTTTCTAGCCAGTATTTTAACTTCCAAATCTTCCTCAAAGCTCTATGTGATCATTTTCACCTGCATTTCAAAGCATCGTCGGTGCCTCCTAAACCATAGTTTTTGTGGCTTCTTTATACTTTGAAATGAAATGTATATTTTATTTCTAAATTCCTAAGAAAAAAGTGATGTGTGCACTTAAGTGTTTTATTCCTAAACTATCCTAAACCTAAGCCATATCACATCAAAATCATATACCAAATTCTTTGCTAAACACCAAGCCACACAAATCTCCTACATATCTCATCGATTCTATGTATTAAAGCCTCGGTCTTAAACTACAATATCAAAGCCCACATGCTAGCCATGAGGTATAGCCAAGCTATGAGTCATACCACGAGTTAACCTACGAGCCTAGTTTTCATGCTAATTTTAAATTCTGTCACCTAAAACCCCATTCAATAACATAAGGCCATGAGTCAAACTCTCAAGCCCAACATTAAGCGCTAAGCCCAATTCCTCATGTCGTGATCCATGCCACATCTAACAACATATGCTCACATGTCATTTTATGAGTCCAGGTTCATATGTCAAGGCCACGTGGAAAATCAAATGCCAATACATATCACATCAAGGTTCACATTGTCATGTGCAAAGATCAACTCCAAATTCAACAGTCCACGTATGAGCCACTCATCAAGCGCACATGCCAAATCGACAAGTCAAACTTCAAGACCACCAGCCCAATGTTGAGCGCCATTTCTATTTCACCTCATCAACAGGTGTCAATTGCCAAATTGTATAAGTGTATTATGTAGGGTCTAGACAAATACATGCGTAGCTGCCAGTTTTGCAAATGGTGACAGTTACCAGCATTGCCAAGTCAACAGGTTAATCTACAGCTAAGCCACAAATTAAATCAAGCTACTTCATATACCTGAAAATGAATATTTCCAAGCAGATGTAAAAGAAATCAAAATTTATTTGAACAAATAATACAAATATGATTGTTAGTTCTACATAGGGTTTTCCTCATGGTATCATTTATCCTATCAAAGAGCTCACTGATTTAGCTGTGTGGGTTTTTTCTTTCATCTTGATCTCTTCCTTAGAGGTTTTGTGTTCCTTTTGGTTGCAAACTAGGGTATCATCATGTGTGTCAAGGTTGGATGCTCAGCACTCAAAATCGACCTTCCAGTGGTCAAATCAATGCCACTAGCATGATCATGAATGTCAGATGAGCATCCAAGTGTTGAGGCCATTAACTACAAAAAATGCAGGCCATGCATTAGACACATATCTAGTTGAAAAAATTCCTGAGCATTAAAAGTTTGCAGTTGATTGTGAATATCAAATGAACATCAAGCATTAGTTTGCAAGGAAGAGATGCCCAAATCTAAGGTTTAATACTCTGAGACGTCTATTATGCTAGAACCACCATTCAATGAATTGAATGATTTTAGATGTTGAACGTCTTTCTAATGAAGCAATGAAAAATGGAAATGGAAGCCCTGTAGTCTTACAGTCATGAGTAACTCTCACAGAAATGTTACTTTCTTCCAGTCCCAAGACTGGTATCAAAACTATGTTCAACCCATGGTGTTGAAAGTCTTATTCATTGAATGTTTTTATACAAAGGTTTACGTCAGTAAATTAAAAATGATATACATGTGTTAGCTGAAGTTGTTGAGAACCTACAAGAAGAACAGGGGCAAGATCCTTTGCCATCTGATCCAATTCCAAAGGAACAGACTTAAGAAAGAATAAAGGACTCATTTTGAACCAGAAATATTTATGTGCGTGTGCATGGAGAATCAAAGAAGACAATAAAATGATTTGGTTCAAATTCTAAAAGAACAGATGCCAGCCATGGAAGCAGAGTGTACCCATTTTGAAGATTTTTCTTTTGCCAAAGCAGAGATTTCATTGGCACAGGAAGAGCATCTACAAACAATTAGTCGTTGAAAAGCAGATCTTTCACTGGCTAACTAGCAAATTTCAAGGTGGAAGAGCTGGTGAAACCGCAGACAAGGCAGAGAAGTCATATTTAAGGTTTTGTTATGATGTTTGAGGTGTTTAGCAAGGTGGCAAAGTGGAATTAGCTACCTATTTTCTGGGCACAGAAACAATTTTTTTGCTAAAAGTGGAAAATTTGACTTATTGTATCTTCTATGGATATTCAGCGGCCTTGGAAGGCTTTCTACACTAGTCAAAGTTTTGAAGGATATGAAGATCATCAAAGATGAGGATTTGACCTAGTTTTTAGGATGTCTTCCTATTTTCTTGTGTCAGTTTTGACTGTCTATTTCAAGTAAATTCGATCCTCCTTTTTAGGATCTAAGTTATTTTGTAAAGGATATAAAGCCAAGAAATTTAGATGAAGTAAAGGGTTCGATTTTGGATAGCAGAAATACTATATTGTAAACAAACCTTTCATATGATAATACAAATCACAGTTTTCTCTCTCTATTAATGTCAATTTCTCATCTTTCCTTCTGTACTTTTATTCAAGTTGTTTCAGCTGCAGAATGATTGTTATCTCATCAGTTAGCTCATAACTTGGTTAATAGTTTCTTATGATTGTTTATTAAACCCTACAATTGTATTTGGTTTATAAGCATTGTTTTCTCATCCACTTTAAAAGCTATCATATGATTATTGATCCTTGAGAGCACTGGTTCATTTGATTCTCATTTTGACTGTTTGAATACCATACTGTAATTGAGTCATCCCATTGATCCACACATACAAAATACAAAAAACAAGTTTACCTTAAGTTACCAAGCATCTTTGACCCACAACCTCAAAGAGTTTCTTGGAGTGATAACACACCCAGTGAGAGCCACCTAAAAGAGCAGTGGCCAACTCTTTTTTCTATTTTCTAGAGCAACCAGATCGAATCAAATACTTTATAGTCATCAGGCTTAAGGAATAATCCTAAATACTTCAAACCAAATTCTATATGGACTATGGGAATTCCAAAAATATATTCAAGTCGTTCAACCTTTTCAGCCTCCAAATGATTATAGAGAAAGCGAGATTTATGACAATTAACTTCAATTCTAGTGGCTTGACAGAAAGAAGAAATATTCTTCTTTAAATATTCCCATTCTTCAATAGATCCAATGCCAAGAATGAATACATGATCCACAAAAAGTAAGTGAGTGATGGCTAGCCCATTTGCTAGTTTTAAACCTAATAAAAAACCTTCCAAATTGGCCTTCTTCATCAATCTATTGAGACTTTCCACCACCCGAAGAAATAGCAAAGGTGAAAGAGGGAAACATTGCCTTAATCCCCTGAAGCCTTTAAAGAAGTTAGTTGGTGAACCATTGACCAGAACTGCAAAATTTGCACTTGATACAAACCCCATTATCCATTGAACCACCTCCCATTTTGTTGAAATATTGTAACTACAAAGAGTATTCTATTTAGAATTGAGTTATTATTCATTAGATCAATCCCCTTTTTTCGATTGATCATGTCATGCATTGTAATTGACCAAATCCCCTTTTGTGGATTGGTCAAACCCTAAATATAATATGAAAATTGAGAAGTCGGCCCCTAGGCTAATTGAAGTGGTTTTAACCACTAAGAAGAAAAGTCGGCCCTGCCCAGTGAAGAGACACATTTTCATCACCTATTAGTTTGTATAAATAAAGGAAGCCAATGCCTCATTATCTCACTCACTCATTCACTCATCCAGTACACAAGTTTGGTAGTTGTAGTTGGGAGAAGAAGGAAGACAAAGGCGCAATGCTCAATGTTGGATATTCTCTAGTGTTTTGGTTTATTGTCTTGACATTGTATTGGCTATCTATATTAAGGAATTTTTTGTTGGGTTTTTCCCCCCATGATGGCTTCCCAGGATAAATGTTGTGTATCTTGTGATTTTGTTTCTCTCAATGATCCTACCTATGCTATTGTTATCTAGTAAATTGAAAAGAAACCTAATAATAGCTCAAAAATTAACATGGTATTAGAGCTAAACTGAAGAGATCGTCTTTCACTGAATAAAGAAAAATGTCATTGTTGTCATACAAGAAAAATAAGGTTTTATGTTGAAGAGGAATATCAGCCTAAAAACCATCTAGAAAAGTGTGCCCTAGCCTAGGGAACTCTTTGGCACCTTGAACGCACCTTTTCAGTGGTCAGATACTCCGAAAAGTCAAACCCTAGTTTTGACTAGTACCAAAAAACCAGAAGTACCAAAAAACCATGAGTACCAAAAAAACAGGAAACCAGAACCAGTTCTAAAAGTACCAGTCTAGAATTTTTCCGATCCAGTTTGAAGGGGAAAAAAATGAATTTTATGAAATCTAACTACTGTTGGAAGATTGGTTGTTGTCACTGATGTCAACCCTAGTCATGGGTTTTGGACCGCAAGATTGATAAAGGTATTTGGACATGAATGATAATGCACATGCATATACAACACCCATGAATGGATAGTATACATCATGTTGTTTCTGGTGGTATGTGACACATCACGTGGATCTTCATGGTTGAGGAGAAATGAATTTTTGAAGATGACAAAGTGAATTGAAGAAGGAAGTACATGTAGGCCCTGAAGATAATTAAAGAAAAGAATTACAAAATAAGAAAGTGTCAGGTC
>ML828260.1:0-12445 GCA_009831015.1 Picea engelmannii
TAGATTATCCTGGGAAATCCTCATGGGGAAGAAAACCTAGCAAAACTTCCTCAATATAGATAGACCAGAAACGAAGTAGAATATCCTCCTCTACTCATGTTAGCACCATGATTTTCATAGCTAAGGTTAGAGGTTTGTCAGCAGTTTGCAAAGCCATGCATTTTAGCACCATTATTGTTTTAGTGCCTGGCATCATCCAACATCTCCAAGGGTCGGTTTCAAAAGGAAGATTTATCATTTCTTATTTTCATTTCAATTTGAAACTATGCACTGCAAAAATCACTACGCGCTGCAAAACTCATTGTGCACTGCAAAATTCACTGTGCGCTGCAAAATCATCTGGTACACAGAAAAATCGTATTTTTATCATAAATTTTAAATGTAAATCTGGGTTCTTCTAAATTTTTTTGTGGAGATAAATACTAATATCATTGAATTGCTGACCAAAAATCAGCTTGACCCAATTCGTATTCTTGGAGAAAAGTGGAAATCATCACCTACAGGGAAGTTTGCAGGGAATCCTGAAATTGCGTTGCAAACGCCAACAGTCTGATAAATCCGAGATGTAGGAGGGCTTCCACCTGTCTGAGTAGGTTTGAATGGGTTCTCAGAGAGTATTTATATACCAAGGTACACTTGTACCTAATATTCAACTCCACTAAATCTTCATGCAATGAGCTGGCTGCAGTTGCATTTATTCTAAAAGACAGTTTCCAGGAATCAAGAAATTAGTTGGATTTTTGTTTGCCACATGTCTCTAAGGCATAGAATCTGATGCATGGAGTAAGATTCGACCTCCTAAATATATGATTGATGCAATTTTCTATTAAAAAGGAGGGGAGGACTATTATATAGGGGATAAAAACTTGTTTATTTCTTGAAGTTAAGGGAGAAGTTTCTTTTTTTGAAATTTGAGATTCATCACGGTGTTTATGTTCAGTATGTGTTTCTTATATATCATTTCTGTGATTATGTTTTTATGCTAGCATTGTCTGAGATTAAGTGGTAGTAATTCATCCATGTTTTATGCTCCTTTCACACTGATGATGCTTGTTATGTGTAAATGGTTACTTTTACAGAATTCATCTTCATTTGATGCTTTGTTTAGTAATTAATCTTTGTGTCCTTTATTCTAAAGATACAATGGAGATTCATCCACTGATTGATGCCTGTAGTGTACTGATATTTCTTCTCCTTTCCATCTCTCATCTCACACCATTTATTTGTTGAGAATAACACTTATTTTTCCTTAAATCTACAGGAAGAAACCAACCAACTGTTGACTGTAAAAACATTGAAATTCAGGCCTTGACTCCATTTCCCAATGGTACATTTTCCTTGTTTGTCCTACCAACCATTTTAAAACAAAAAAAAAACTGTCCTATTGCAGAATCTGACCTATGTTCCTTTATTGATGACACCCTTGAATTATTACCAGTCATTAGACATCTGAGAGAGCCCTCTCTAGTTGTATAGGTTAGAATACAATTTAAAGTTGGTTGAAACAGTTACCTCAGGGTTTTCTTTGATACAACCCAAAGAATTTTTCGAGTGTTAACAACTCCTTCACTAGGAAAGAGTAGTGCACTACTTAACCGATATATATCAAGACATAGACCAAAACCCTCCTTTATGTCACCCCTAGTTGCAACAGGTACTCCTCCAAGACTTGCACACTTTTTCTCTTGTTGCAGAGCACATAAGTGAGTGTGTCCAAATGAGGCGTTGGACTCTCTTATAAATAGTGGTTTGGCCAGCCTATAATTAGGTTTGGGCCAACCTGTCACTTTACCCTCTTAATTTACATTTAACTGCCAAGGCACAATAGGGCCGACTTTTGCTAAGGCACAATAGGGCCTAATTAAATATAATAATATTATTCAACTCTCTCTCAATTAGAATATTCTTCGAAGTTACAATATTTCAACACTCCCCCTTAACAAGAAGGGTATTCTACTGACAACATTAATAACAACTGACTAGAATCAATACATCATCAAGAGGAGGTGACATCGTCATAAGCATCGAGAACATTATCGTTCATATCTATAGATCATCAAATTTTTTTATCATCATCAATATTAGTAGAAATTGAACATCATCGTCATCTATAACATGGAATTGGAGTAAAATCATCATCAACAACAACATGAATTTGGAACATCAACATCACAAAGTTGGAACATCAATATCAACAACATGAAGTTGGAACGTCAACATCAATATGTGGCAGCAGAGTGAGGCAGGTGCATCAACAACAACATATGTGGTACTCTAACATACCATCCTTACCGAAACTTTGGGATCTTCCCAAGAATCATAAGATTCCCTAGGATATAAAATCCTAACAAGCTACCACGTTGTACTCTGACAGATTATCCTTACCGGACCTTCGAGATCTGCCCAGGAATCATAAGATTCACTAGGATATAAAATCCTAATTGAGCTACCACTATTGACCATAGCTGGCATATACATGCACAGGTACTCTGACAAACCATCCTTACTGGACCTTGGAGATATGCCTAGGGATGATCAATCCCCTAGGATATAAAATCCCAACTGAGCTACCTGTTGTTGGCCAGGATACCATAGTATCATCAGCATCACTCCCCCTTTCACAGGAGGTCCTTTTGGACTACACCAAGATTGTCTTGGAAGTATTCAAACTTCACACAAGATAGAGGCTTAGTCAACACATCTGCAACCTGCTCATCTATTCCAACATATTGGATATTCACAACTCCCTTCTACACCATGTAATGAATGTAGTGATGTCGGATCTTTATGTGATTCGTCTTATCACAGAACATTGGGTTCTCTATCATCTTTATGCAACTCTGGTTATCACATAGAATCATGGTAGCTTCCATATCCAGATCAAACAGACCTTTCAACAACTTTTGAAGCCGTATGACTTCAAAACTGGCAGAACATGTTGCAATGTACTCCACTTCTGCCATGCTGAGATAAATATTGGACTGCTTCATGATTTTCCATGAATTCATGGCTAACCCCAAACTGAAACAACATCCTGAAGTGTTCTTTCTATCTAGAGCACTTCCATCCCAATTTGAATCAGTATAACCATACAGTATGAAGTTAGGATCTCCAGTATAATAGAGACCATAATCCAATGTACCTTTAAGGTATCTCATCACATGCTTTGCAGCTACAAGGTGAACATGTCTAGGCTCCACCAGATGTTGATTCAAGGTGTTCACAAAAAAGAATTTATCTAGCCTGGTATTCGTCAGATACATCAATGAACCAAAAATCTGTCTGTATAGAGTAGCATCAACTAACTCTGACGAAGTATCAACTAGGAGCTTCAAATTCATCTCCATGGGTGTGGCCATGGCTTTACATTAATACATGTCAAATTTATTTAATATTTCAACTGCATACTTCTCTTGGTTAAGGAAGATCTTCTCTAGCCTCTTCCAAACTTCAAGACCTAAGAAATAATGCATCGGGCCTAGGCCTTTCATCTCAAATTTTGCAACGAGATTCCTTTTGAAATTTGTGATGAGATTTTCTTCTCCTGTCAAGAATATGCCATCCACATATAGTAGTAATACAACTGACTCATCATTCATAACCTTGAAGTAAATATTAGAATCATCTTTACTCTTGGTAAAGCCCAAGCTTGTTAAGAAACTATCAATTATGCCATACCAAGCTCTCAGAACTGGCTTCAACCTGTATAGAGCTTTCTTCAACCTGCAGACATGAGTTTTTCTATCTTGTAATTCAAAACTAACTTTTCACATTACATTGTACTAATCTGGTACACTTGTTCAACGGAAAATCAATCTGCATAATCATGTGTTGGTTCTATGTGCTTTCTGCAAAGCACTATTTGTCTCACTTCCTAAGAGTATGTCCTCTACTTTTTCTGCAATTGTTCCTTTTGGAATTAGGACTCTGCACCTGCAGCTGCTATTTTTGAAACTGAGAATGTTTTCTCTATTCTCACTGTAGCTGCTGAAATATGAGAGTAGCTCTTTTATTCTATCATGGAAAAAACTTTATTTGAAACTAAGAGTGGCTCAACAACTGATACTGAAGGTAGCTCTTCTTATTTCATGGAGGTAACTCTATCTGTTGTAGTCATGTCTCCATGGCCCGACTCATGTATTGCACCAATTGTCACTGGATATAAGTCAATCTCAAATACATGGATTGTCATACATGCTCCCTCTGAATCTCATATTGCATTGACTTCTTTTAATGGATCATGGTAGTTCTATATATACTTTTCGGATTACTGGAGCAAGTGTCTCGTCATTGTCTTCTCCCTCTAGCTGGGAGAATCCTCTGGACACAAATTAGGATTTGTACATCTCTATATTGTTATATACAACATGCTTGATCTATTAGATCAATTTTGGAAGTCACCATTGACTTCCCTTCTGGTCTTAAGGAAAAATACATATCCCAATCCTTCTGACTGGCTTCCTCCTTTGTCATTGAAACAAGGGAATCTTCTCAGGATATTTCAGGTCTCCTAGAAGTATTTGAAGCTACAATCTAGTCTTCTCAACTCATGGCATCTATCTATCAGTCTTGGAAGATGTTTCTTTTTCCCATCTAATCCTTTATGAGATCAGGCTTACTCTGAGTCTTGATTTCTTCTGAGTTTACAAAAAATTCATAATCTCTGCAGGATATACTTGGTGTTTGAATACCAAGTCTTCATATGAAAAGTTGAGTCATACTTTAAACGAATTATGCTTCCCATCAAGGTGGCTTAATTATCCATTGACTAAGTCTACTATGAGTTCTATTCTAATGTTCGGTTACCTTTGGAGCCTTCTGCTCCTTACAATCAATCTCCATATGAGATATTTTGTATCTCAAAAGTAGCTTCTTCTTCATCTTCTTTGGTACATGTATGTATACGATCATATATACAACTTGGATAGTCTTCTCCATGTATCATCTAATATGTTTCACCCTGAAGTCGTCACTATAGCTCCCTCGGGGTTATCACCTGTGACCTACGCGGAAAAAGAACAACAAGGGAGAAACAACAGACAAGAATAATACTCTTTATAATAATAATAAAACAATAGTGAGAATGATCATCATAGTATCTCCTTCGAAGCTATCACTTGTGACCTGCTTGAAACAAGGGTAAAAAGTAAGAAATACAATAATAAGGAATGAGAGAAACACTATTCTAGTGTTGTGATCAATCATTCCTCCATGGTAACCTCGAAACAAAAAAAGAAGTTTCTCCTAGAGGATACGCTAGTTATATCTAGTAAATG
The DNA here is from genome assembly GCA_009831015.1 of Picea engelmannii. Taxonomy (NCBI): domain Eukaryota; kingdom Viridiplantae; phylum Streptophyta; class Pinopsida; order Pinales; family Pinaceae; genus Picea; species Picea engelmannii. Next base: position 5,277 of record ML828260.1, read on the forward strand.
ATTATAGTAATCATTTATCTCAATAGTGCTCACTTGCTACCAAGTATTCAATAATAAAACTTTATAAAGATTGTTGTCACAACTATAGTGTTTAGCAGTTATCAAACTTGATATGTGTAAATTTGAATCTTATCAATTTAATCAATCAAACCTAGAACCTGGAGTCTTGTCCTCACGAATGAGTGTGTTTCTTTTCTTTCGAGTTTCCTTCACTCAAGAGGACAAGTAGTTTCTTCAACCTATACTCTGTACTAAGATAATATGCTTTATTGACAGAAAATTTGGTTAGAGAATAAACTCTATAATCTCAACTTTAATCAATCTAATACTTTGACTTTAATTTTGACCAATGATTAGTATGATAGTCATAACTTCAATAGATCAAAATACAACCTATATGTTCATAAGGTCACAATAATTCCATAACAAATAGAGGCATATCAAATTAATCAAACCTAGGGTGTGTTATTCCTTTGAATGTGTTGGATTTGAGATGCTTTTGGATCTACGATTGTTGTTTAGACAAAAGATCCTTTCTCCTGCAAATACCCTTTAGAATAATGATACAGTTTGAACATATGTAAGTACATACCTCTGACAGTATCGACAGGTAGTGGCACCATCCGGTAGTAGCGGAAAGCAATAATGAACCTTTAAAACTTCAAAAGTGCTTCAACTTGTAACTTAAAGTTAGTTGGATATTTGCTAGGGTAAGGCGCACAAGGACAATAAATATCAGTCCCAACACTTCAAAAAAACTTTCACTGCAACTGGTACTACAATTGGTGTTGGAGCTGCAACTGGTGTTGCAACTGGCATGAAGGAACTGACATTGCAACTGCAACCGATGTTGCAACTGATACTGCAACTGTAACTGATACTACAGTTGCAACTTAGGGTTTTATGAGGAAACCCTAATTTTTTCAAACTTCAAATTTCAAAATTCTAATCCAAGGACTAGATGCGCCCTCCTAGGGCGAACTTCTAGATGTGGTTACTTCCCCCAATGTCCTCCTTAAACAGGGAAAACATCACACTTAGGGTTTATGTAGAAACCTTAATTTTGCAGCAGCTACAATATTGAAAACTGGATTGTGAGTTGGTCTCTTTCAAGCCTGCTCTGATACCATGTTGACAGGTTACTTATACAGCTAGCAGTTACGATTCAGCTAACAGTTACGATTCTTCTTTATTATTATAATCATTTAGCACATTAGTTGCATAAATAAGATCAGTGAAAGAGAGGAAATCACAGAAACAATAGAGACACACAGATTATCCTGGGAAACCCTCATGGGGAAGAAAACCCAACAAAACTTCATCAATATAGATAGACCATAAACAAATCAGAAGATCCTCCTCTACTCCCTCCCTAGAAAAGAGTAGCACACTACTTAACCAAGAGATACCAAGACATAGACCAAAACCCTCCTTTATGTCACCCCAAGTTGCAGTAGGTACTCCTCCGAGACTTGTACACTTTGTTTCTTGTTGCAGAGCACATAAGTGAGTGTGTCCAATTGAGGCGTTGGCCTCTCTTATAAATAGTGGTTTGGCCAGCCTATAATTAGGTCTGTTCCGACCTATCACTTTACCCTCTTAGTTTACATTTAATTGTCAAGGCACAATAGGGTCAACTTTTGGTAAGGCACAATAGGGACTAATTAAATATAATAATATTATTCAACTCTCTCTCAGGTAGAATATTCTTCAAAGTTACAATATTTCAACACATACAACCATCTCTCAAGATTTATGGACAATATAGGTGCACAACATGGACAATAGGGATGTCTCATAATTCAAAAGAAGTTTTTGAAGGCATGAGGAGGGCATACATTACAACAAGAGGACTCTACTCTCTATAACTACAAATATCAATGATATTGAGCACCATTGTATTGCACAACATGCTAGCATAATGAATATGTTAATCCACCCAAAGAAAAGAATCAATATTCTTAAAGATGAATATAACATGGTAACGAATTTGGCTCTGAATATTCACAAAGAATCTTAGTCTTTAGCCTTTAATAATCAAACATCCAACAATTCTATGAATATGAACTACAAAGAAGAAGAAACGGTCCATTAAATCAATGAGCCAATAGTAACATCCCTAGTTTTAATCCCCACAAACTATAATGTAATTGTATAAATTTGATTTAGGCTAGTGAGCCGATATGTTTGGGGCTAGGAGCACATATTGATTAATATGGGTGAGGGATAAACTATGTATTATGTACATTGAAATAATTAATAAAAATAATAATTGTTGGCTATTGTTAGGAAATAGACATCCACACTAAACCAAATAGGAAAGAGAAGACAGATTTAAACAAGAAAATAAATGACAAATAAAGTACACAGAGATTTTACCCTGGAAACCCAAACAGGAAAACCAACATTCCTTGAGCATCTTGCTCCTTGTTGTCTTATTCATTTAGAAAAAGAGAGTTACATGACTAACCTTGGTCTACACCTAAGACACAATCACCATCATACTCTCTTTCTTTACACAAGAGCAACCTTTCAACTAATCTGGCTTACATCTACATAACCAACAACAGTTCTCATGAACAACAATTTAATACAATTACAACATGCCTTATTTGTAGGATTTACAACATGAAAAACCCTAAATCATGGTGCCAAAAAATGGTTACAGATCCACGCAAATGATTGGATACAATCCCATGAATCTCGGGATTATGTTATAGTCGACTTCATTTGATTTACCATTCAATCTCTATTCGGTTGCCACTCGACCTCCTACCGCCTGACCTTTCGAATTCCCCGTCGATCACTTCAACTTCGAATTTCTCGATCGATCACTTTGACCTTTAACTTAACCATCAACTTGAATTAACTCATCAGTCAACTTATTCTCAGTCGAACCACCTTGACTAGACAGTCAGATGATTGTTCTTTCACTGCAAATAATATAACAAACAAACATTCTCTCACTTGTTGTCTTCTTTGTTGATACATGAGAACATGAACATTTGTTCACTAACCCAAGGAAACAATGTTCATTGCTTCTCTACACCAAAAGAACTTCACAAAACTCATAGACTTGGTCAACGAGTTTGTTATGTTTTCCAACATGTCTACTTCATCCAGTAACACTTTTCTGCTTTCCACCATTTCTCTCATGAAATGGTATTGTACATCAATATGATTCATCTTGGAATGGTATGTTGGGTTCTTTGCCATAAATATTTTACTTTGATTGTTGTAATTTATCTTCGTTGTTATCTTCTCAAACCCGATCTCTGAACATAGTCAATGCAACCATATTGCTTCTTTGATTCCATGAGTGGCTTCCATGTATTCAACTTTTGTTGTCGACAAGGCTATGACCACCCGTTGCTTAGTCATCCAATTGATTGCTCCACCGAACATGTTGAACACATATCCATTGGTTGACCTTCGTCGATCCAAATCTCCATCCTAGTCGACATCGACAAAGCCATGTACATTTACTTCATTGTTAGCTTCAAGTTTCCCTTGGTAGCATATAGCATAATATTTTGTGCCACATAAATACCTAAACACTACCTTGATAGTTGTCCAATTTTCTTTCCTAGGTATCGACATGTATCTTCTCAAAACTCCCATTGCATGAGCAATGTCTGGTCGAGTGCATACCATCACATACATCAGACTACCGAAAACACTTGCATAAAGAACATGTACCATGTCCTCTATTTATTCCCATGTCTTTGGACATTGTTTAGTAGTTATTTTGGCTCCCACGGGAATTGACACCTTGACTAGTTTGTAATCCTGCAGGTTGAAACACTTCAAAATTATTTCAATGTACTTCCATTGATTCAATCAAAGCTTTCTAATTTCCCAATCTCTCTTGATCTCCATTCCCAGGATGAAGTTCATTGCACCGAGATCCTTCATGTTGAACTTGGAGGATAGTTGTTTTTTCACCTCCTTTATTATGTTCATGTTGTTTCCAATCAACAACATGTCATCGACATACAATGCTACATATATGAAATGACCACCTTCTTCCTTGGAATATACATAGTGATCATCCTTGCTTCTCACAAATCTTGAACTAAGGATGTATGTGTCAAACTTTTGATACCACATCCTTGGTGATTTATTTAGACCATAAATGGATCTTTTCAAATTGCACACTAGCTCTTTCTTTCCCTTTACTTCTAAACCTTTAGGTTGTTTCATGTAGATTTCTTCTTCCAGGTCCCCATGTAGGAACATTGCCTTCACATCCATTTTCTCTATCTCAACAACAAATGATGCAACCAAATACATTAGTACATGGGTATGTGTTATATTCTTTGCACGACCAACCCCATGCATTGTATTGTGTTGGGCGTGCAGGAGTCAGATCCCCCCCCAAAAAATTGGTAGTTTTTTGCATCCGTTTTTAGCAGTTTTTCAACACATGATTTTTGACCGATGGTTTTCTAATTTGGTTAAGAAATTATAGTTTGAAGACTAATATAGGTCAATGGATTAGGGTTTTTCAATGCTACGAGATACTATATATTGTATTATAAATAATGAATATGGGTGATGAATAAGAATTAGAGGTGCAACTCTAAACATGTTGTTGGTTTTCCCAGTTTGGGTTTCCAGGGTAAAATCTCTATGTAATGTGTGTGTGTGTCTTTGTATCTTTTTTTGTTTTGATTAAGAATATATGTGTAGTAATTAATTGAACAAGGTTAAAATCTATATAATGGAAGTTAACTTTGCAACAGGGAAAAAAATCTCTCTGAAGTCGACTCTAACTTGGGAATATCTTTTCACTACCAGTTGAGCTTTGAATTTCTCAACTTGACTTGTTGCATTCAATTTTTTATTGAATACCCACTTGTTGCCAATGGGTCTTCTTCCATTAGGTCACTCGACCACATCCCATGTCTCATTTTTATGCAAGGATTCCATTTCTTCGACCATGGCATCGTTCAAGAACTTACCCTCTGTCGAGTCAATTGTCTCCCTAGACTAATTGGGCTCCTTGTCAGTGGTAGCTAACACAAATGTGAAACAAAAATCAGGTGGACTATACCTTTCGGCTATTTTTCTTACTTGTTCAGATCTCCTTACAACCAAATTAAGCTATTCCACCTCTTCATTTGATTCAATCGACTCATCTGAATCATCTTCTTCGTTCCTCAGTTCAAACACCAACTTCTCTTGTTGTTTCTCTATTTGAACCTCTTCAGACTTGGAAGTTCCTTCGACTTCCCTGAAGACCGCATCTCAATTGTACATGGTTTTTCTCAATGCAGGATCTTGGAGATTATATCCTTTCATTCCATCCTTGTATCCAATGAAAATACACTTGACTGACTTCTTGTCCAACTTGTTTTTGTTTTCCTTGGGAACATGCAAAAATGTATCACAACCACATACTTTGAGATGTGAAAGCGAAGGATTCTTACCAAACCATACCTCATGTGGAGTCGATTCAACTAGTGCTAATGAAGGAGACCTATTTCCCAAATACTTTGTCACGTCGACTACCTTTGGCCAGAATTCTTGTGCAAGCCCAGCACTAGTGTGCATGCTCCTTGCCTTAACCATCAATGTCATGTTCATTCTTTTAGCACCTCCATTTTGTTGTGGGGTATATGGTGTGGTATTTTGGTGTGCTATGCCACATTTCTTGCGGAGCTGGTCAAAGTCCTTTCAATAGAAATTACCACCATTGTCAGTTCTTAGCACCTTAATTTTATTATTTGTCTGGTTTTCCACAAGAGATTAACTCTTTGAATTTCTCAAAAACCTCTTATTTCTTCCTCGAGAAATATATCCATGTCTTCCTGGAAAATTCATCTATGAAGGCGACATAATACATGGATCCACCTAAACATAGTTACCGACTTAACGAGAAGTGTGACCTCAAAACGAGAACTCTAGCCCTTAAAACCCATATTTTTGCGTAAAAAACATGAAAATCAACCCCCAAATCAAAAAGTGGTGCTACCAGTAGCACCGTTTTTTTACACGGTCAAAATTACAACATTTTTCAAACATGGCCTTCGAAACTCAGCAATAGCTCAAATAAACCTTAAAATCAGCACCTGAATCAAAAAGTGGTGTTACGTAAAACAAAATGGTTTTTCCTAAACGTGAAAATCATAGCTATTTACGACCTAATTGAAATTGTGATATTGACAACAAAACCCTACGTAAATAAACAACCCAAAATTTGACCCCAAATGGTCACTTGAAAATTTACTTACAATTTTTTTTTAATTTACATTAAAAAATAAATAAATAGAAAGAACAAAATCTTAGCAAACAATTTTTTTTAAATGACCAAAAAACACATTTAAAAAAATATATTCTAAATTCAATTAGAAAAAGAAAAAGATTAAAAAACAAGGTGAAAAAGAAAAATAACTAAAAAGAAACAAAAAATAATAATTTTTTCCTCCAAAAACAATAATTTTAAAAAAAAAATTATATATAAATATATATTTTTTACAAAAGAATCATTAAAAAACCTTTAAAAGTAATTTTAAAAAAATACTTGAAAACGACAAAAAAAAAAAACAAAATTCAACAAAAATTGTCTAAAATAAAAAAAAATTCAATATTTTTTAAAAAAAAGCTAAAACTCAAACTAAAACTTTAAAATTAAAATAAAAGACAAAAAAATTCAAAAATATATATTTTAAAAACAATATTTAAATGAAAACAAAACAATTTTAATAAAATCAATAAGGAAAGAATAAAAAGAAAATTTTAAAACCAGTTTTAAAATAAACTTCTAAGCATATTTAAAAAAAAAAAAATTCAAAATTTAAAAAAAAAATTAAAACCAATTTTACAATACAAAAACTATCAATTTTAATTAAAATTAAAGTAAAAAAATAGAAAAACACAAATATAAACAAATTTATTAACATTTAAAAAAATAAAAAATAAATTAAAAAATAAAATAAAATATAATTTTGCATTTGAAATAACGTAAAATTTTGTTTAAAATTAAACCAAAAACAAAATTACAAACCTACATATTATTGGGGTGTCGTGGGGGGCGATGCCCGACAGCACCCCAGTCCCCACAGGCTAAGCCTTGGTCCCATGGGGCCAAGGCTTAGCCCATGGGGGATGGGGTGATGTCGAGCATCACCCCAGCCCCTAGGGGCTAAGCACTGGTCCCACAGGGC
>ML828260.1:29139-39477 GCA_009831015.1 Picea engelmannii
CAGACAAATCTCCATACTTTCTCAACTATTTCTACTCATCCTTCCTCCCTAACCTACTTCCATCTCCATTCCTATCCTTCCTCTGTTGGACTATCTTGGAGCATCAACTATATTGACCTAACTCCAAATAGAACCCGTAAGCGGAAGCGTCACTATCTTGACCAAGCTTCCCCAGCAGGCAACTGACAGTCATCATCACACGTCTTGGGGAGCGTGAACTAACACTGTCCTCCCATGACTTCAGGTTTCAGAGGATACACAGTGGGAAATGCCTCCACCCCTCCTAATCATAACTGGGGTCCACACCCTACAATGGAATATACAGTGGCACCGTGTTGCTGGGAGTTTTGTCATTGTTTATTCGGTTTTGGGTAGTCTCATCACCTGAAATCCTGCACTGGTCCACATATCATAGCAATGCATCCAAACAAATATAATTTCACATACAAATATTTGTACCATAATGTTTCTCGACTAGTGGTCATGATATCCACTTTCATCATCATTATTCCCTGGCTATTTCATAGCCCATAACCTGTAGATTAGCCTGTAACACAAACTCATACATTTCTACGCATTATCATCATGTAATTGCATGTAATCATCATTTCAATTCGGTATCCATGTACCAACAACTTAACATCAAAGTTTTCAAATTAGAAATAGATCTCATAATATCCCATAATTCAATTTCGACACCCATTCATAAGATTATCATTTACCAAAATAGATTGCATCATATCCAACATCATTCTAATAGCATTTAAACATTCATAAAATTCACATTCTCACAATATGTCACATCATATAAATCATCATCAATAACATTTAAACATTCGTAAAATTTACATTCACATAGTAGATCACATTATATACATCATCATCAATAACATTTAAACATTCATAAAGGTTCATACATATTAAAGTTTAAGTGTATCATTTAATAGTTTCACTTTGACTAGAAAATAAAGTATATAGGCCTTAGGTAATCCTGGCTGTCTAAGTCAAAAGGTGGTGTTACATACACCCCACCTTCGAGAAACATATTCTCGAGGTGGTCAAAAAAGTGAGGGATAGTCTCGTTGTAATGTCTCAGCATCTTCCCAAGTAGTAGATCCTGGACTATACTTGTCCCATTGGACCTTAACTTGGTCTACCAGACGGTTCCTGAGCTGTCGAACTCTACAGTCCAATATGCATAATGGTTCTACCATGAGAGTTCCCATGTCTGATACCTGTAATTCCTTCCAATTTAGTTTATGTGATTCATCAGCAACATAATGATGTAAAACAGATACATGAAATTCATTATGAGTTTTATGCAAGTGGGGTGGTAGTACGAGACGATAGGCAATGGGTCCAATTTTCTCTTGGATTCTGAATGGTCCTATAAATTGAGGTGACAACTTTGTCCCCTTCCCGAACCATATGGTACTCTTATTAGGCCTGATATGATTGAAAACTTGGTCTCCCTCCTCATAACTTCGGTCGGTCCTGTGTGCATTCGCATAACTTTTCTGCCTATCCTGTGCTTCCTTTAGTTTCTGCCTAATCTGAATCACCCGTTCCTCCATCTCTTGAATCAATTATGGCCCAACTGTTACTCGGTCTTCTATTCTATCCCAACTCAACGACATTCTGCATGGCCTTCCATACAAAGCTTCATAGGGTGGCATTCCGATGGAGCTATGAAAACTATTATTGTAGGCAAACTCTACCAAAGGTAGGTACTTCTCCCACTGGGTTTGATTATCCATGACATACATCCTGAGAATGTCTTCCATGACTTGATTTACTCTCTCAGTTTTCCCATCTGTTTCAAGATGATAAACTGTGCTTAAGTTCAACTGAGTCCTTAATGCTGACTGCAAACTTGTCCAAAACCTAGAAGTGAATCTGGAGTCCCTATCTGAAATGATCTTCTTAGGTATCCCGTGCAAACGAATAACCTCATTTACAAACACACGTGCCACATCAGTGACATCGTAAGTGTCTCTAACCGGAATGAAATGAGCACTCTTGGTTAACTTATCAACTATCACAAGAATGGCATTATGTCTATGAGATGTGGGTGGCAACCCCACAAAAAAATCCATAGAAATGACTTCCCACTTGGACATAGGAACATCATGTGGTTGTAGGAGGCCTGCCAGGTGATGGTGATCGATTTTCACTTGTTGAAACTCTAGGCATTTGGCGACGAAATGGACTATATTGCGCTTCATGCCTACCTAGAAGAAGAGCTTCCTCATGTATGCGTACATCTTCTTCACACCCGGATGCGGACAATAAAGTGCTCTATGGGCTTCCTTCAGTATGATGCTTCGAATATCCGCATTCTCAGGGATGTACATCCTTCCTCGATATCTCAATAGTCCGTCTGTTTCCAGACTATATCCTTCATACTTTGGATCTAACTGCCTCCCACTCTGGAGGTTTGAAGTAACCTTTAAATACCAACTATCTCCTTGGAGTTGTGTCAACACATGTTCCCTCAGATTGACCTTTAAGGGTACCAAGGAGAAGATACATGGTCTCCTACTCAAGGCATCTGTGACCACATTTTATTTTCCCTTGATGTACGAAATACCAAAATCGTACTCACTCATAAACTCACTCCATCGCCTTTGCCTGGCATTTATATCCCTTTGAGTGAAGAGATGTTTTAAACTTTGATGGTCCATTTTGAGCTCAAAGTTTCTCCCTACTAGATAGTGCCTCCAAAGTTTCAGAGATAGCATTACAACCGCCAACTCTAAATCATGAGTCACGTATAGCTCTTCATGTTTCTTCAACTTTCTTGATGCATAAGTTATCACTCCTCCATCCTGCATTAGCATGGCCCCCAACCCTTGCTTCGAGGCATCCGTGCAGACGGTGAAGTCCTTTTCCATATCCGACACTCGTAGAATTGGCGCACTAGTTAGTAACCTATTAAGCTCGATCAATGCATTTTCACATTCTTTTGTCCATTCATACCTGACCCCCTTGCGCTACAAAGTGGTGATGGGTTTCGCTATTTTGGAGAATCCTTCCACAAATCTCTAATAATAACCTGCTATCCCCATGAAGCTTCTCACCTCATGGGCATTTTTCGGCACTCCCCACTCCATAATGGCCTTTAACTTTTCTGGGTCCATAGATATTCCTTCGCCGGAAATGATATGACCTAAATAGTGGATCTCTTTCTGGAAGAAGGAACACTTTGACAACTTCCCATACAATTTGTTCTCTCTAAGGCAGGACAACACTACTCGTAAGTGTTCCTCATGTTCTCTTTCGTTCTTGGAATAGATGAGGATGTCATCTAGAAAGACTTGTACAAATTGATCTAAGTACTTCCGAAATACGCCGTTCATGAGGCTCATGAATACTGCTAGCGCATTGGTCAATCTGAAAGGTACTACGACAAACTCATAATGTCTAAACCGAGTTCGAAAGGCAGTTTTTGGGATATCGCCTTCCTTAATCCTTAACTGATGATACCCGGATCGCAAATCAATCTTTGAGAATAACGCCGCTCCTTTCATCTGATCGAAGAGGTCATCTATTCATGGCATTGGGTACCTATTTTTCACTGTAGCACGGTTCAAGTCCCTGTAGTCTATACATAGTCGTAAGGATCCATCCTTCTTCTTTACAAAAATTACTAGTGCACCCCAAGGTGAGACACTCGGCCTTATTAGCCCTAAGTCCAGTAACTCTTTCAACTGCATTTGTAACTCACAAAGTTCTGGCGCTGTCAGCCGATACGGAGTTTTGGAAATTGGTTCTGCACTAGGTTTTAGCTGAATAGTAAAATCAAGCTCCCTCTCAGGAGGTAACCCTGGTAACCTATTCGAAAAAACATCCTTAAATTATGACAGTACTAGGTATTGATCCAATGAGGGTCCCTTCCTTTCGTTCACTGCTTCCACTACATAAATTCGACACCCTTGTCTCAAGCATCGCTTAACCTTCATAGTTGAGATAAAGCGTAATGACACTTTTATCCGTACACCCTGGATCTCTACTAGCCTTCCTTCGTCGTCTACATGGAGCACCCTCTTTGCGAACCAATCAACCAAAGCTCGGTGAGCTACTAACCAATCCATTCCAATGATTAGGTCATATGCCCCAAGAGCAGTGACGTATACCTTCAATCTGGTAGTACACACTCCCAGGTCTACTATGCAATTATCAACACTAGGTCCTACCACTTTATTTTCCCTCGAAGCCATCTCGACTTGTTTAAAGTCATCGTGCTCGTAGGCTGCCAACCCACTCTTTTCTAATGCAGATGGTGAAATGAAACTATCTGTAGCACCAGAATCAAATAAAATCTTAACATTGATATGATTTAGCGTACCTGATGACTCCACCATAGTGGATTGATGTTCGGCTTGGCGATTATTAACCGCGGAGTAAATCTGGTGGCTGCTACTTGCTCTTCCCATCGGTGCCTTTCCTTCTCTATGCACGAACCCTGATTGTAACTCTAGGCAGTCACGTTGGTAATGGGGTCCTTCGCACCCCCAATAGGTAACACGAGATTGAACCCGCGCACTGTTATGTGACTGTCTCTGAAATGAGTTCCTCCCCCTGGAACCCCTGCCCCTACTAGTTGTTCCCTGAGATGGTCGTGAACCTGTTTGCGTCGTTGGCAATGAACGAGATGTTGCACTCGCTGCCATTGAAATACCTGCGGCTACTGTCCTTGGCGCGAATCTGTTACCATATGGAGGTGGCCTTGAGCCCCCTCCCCTGGAAAATTTCCTCGGGGCCTTCCCTACGAATCTAGGACGATGCGGAAAAGCCAGTCTCGTACCTCTGTTTAAGTTCATGTGTTCCTCCGCATAACGTGCATTTTCCATTGCTTCTGCTACTGAAGACAATTTACACATCTGCATCATAGCTCTTATCTTAGGGTTCAATCCATAGAAAAAGCGCTCTGCCTGTCATTGGTCATTATCCATATACGAAACATATTTGACCAATTCCATAAATCTGATCTCATATTCTTCTACAATTCTGTTTCCCTGTACTAAGGCATGAAATGCTTCTACCCGTTGTTCCTCATAGTACACTGGCAGATATTTCCTTCGGAACCTCTCCTTGAAAAGTTCCCAAGATACAGTGTTTGGGGTAAGATGCAGTTGTCTTTCCAGGTTGCCCCACCAGTTAAAGGCACTGTCTCTTAACTGAAAAATTGTGATCTCCACCTTTGAGTTGGATGCATAGTCCCTTAAGGCAAAACACCTTGTCATGCCTTCAAACCATGCTTTTGCGCGTTCACTGGTGCGACCCCCGACAAACTCTAGAAGTTTGATCTTCTGCAATTCTTGAGTGATGTCTTCGGGTGGAGGTCCTCCCCCTGAATCCCTTGACGCCTTTGGATTACCCGTTCCAGATGGTGGGGGTTCCACCTCGGTCCCTACTGGTTGTCTCCCCTTTAAAGTTTCATTTATGGCCTCCAACGAGCACAGTATGAGAGCTAGTTCGGGCGATGGTGTCAGGGTGAGTTCAAGGACGTTTCAAATTTGCGCTACTTAAACTAGAAACAGGGTTAGGCGTAAGTTTTTCTTTACTTGTCTGTAAACAGACGTTACTCTCTTTAGGGGATTGGCTAGGTTAGGATTAGGATTAAGCGTCTAAGCTTGATTTCTTTGCCTAAGAAAACTATTGACTCCCTTGCTCAGTAGCTACACTAACCTTGCGCCATACTCACCAATTCCTCTAGCTTACTCTCCTAGTGTGTATGCGGCCTCCTTCCTACTTGTCCTAGTCTAAGTCCTTTAAACTTTTTTCTTACAACTAATTATCCTTTGATGCTTGACTCATGAGATTTCCTTGGTGTGTTGTACATATGCGTTGAATTGCATGTCTCAATGGCTGCAGGTGCGAGTCTTTAAGGATTGTAGAGTGGCTTTCGACATTGGAACTTAGCGCTTGTGCGCTGTGGTTATGTATTGCTTCCTGACTTGTGGTCATATGATGTAGTGAGCCTGAGGTGATGCATTGAAGCTTAGTGTTTGACTTTGACTGGTGGAATGGAGTGGAGGGAATTGGTGCTTGGCTCGATGAGTTGTGTGTATGGTCTCGTGAGCTTGGCGCTTGGATAATTGGTGATTATTCTTCAGGATAGTACTTTGCTACTATTGATAATTAAACTATTTATATGTGAATTTATTTGTAAAAGTGATATGTGTGGCGCGTTGGTGTTAGTGCTCTTCTTAAGGCGCTTCGCTTGGTGGGTGGTCTTGGGTTCAAAACCCATGGATCCTCTAACATTTTAATTAACTTTAATGTAGTTTACTTTACACTAAATATACAATTAATTTAATTTAATTTTTTTTTTTAGATAATTAGTTTAAATTAATTAATTTAAATTTTAAATCCCTAATTGAAATAAAACCTAATTTATTTAATTTACCCACTATCAGAGTTGTTTATTATTATTATTATTATATATATATNATATTAATAATAAAATAACTATAAACTAAAATAATAATAAAAAAAGAATAAAACATTTACATTATAATTAAAATAAAATAAATAAAGAAAAAATTAAATAATAAATGAATAAAAATAAAAAAATTATAAAAATCTAGAGTCGGGCAGTGCATGAGGCCCATGTGTCCCCCTCTCCTCCATTCTTATCCCCTAACCCTAATTTCCTCATCCTTATCTCTTCGAACCCTACCCTTTCTTCCTTTTCACATTTCATGTTTTTTTTTTAAGCATTCAGGGTGAAGGATGAGACCGGCGGCCATAGCCATCTCCCTGCTAGGTCGACCCTGGTAACTCGTGTTCCAGGAATGGAGGGCGCATCTAGCACAGTGGTGCGTTCCCTTGTTCCTCGGCATCTTATCTTGACACTTGCTCGTTCTAGTTGCATGTGGTATTTTATGATCGTTTTTTTTTTGTGTTATTGTTATTTAAAAAAAAATTGTACAACCTACCGGCTACCCTTGGGCCGTGGCGTTTTGGTCTTGGGTGCTGAGATTTGTTTTACAATGCTAATGTCTTTTGTGAGCTGCTACATGGTTTTTCACTTGGTCTCGACCTAGGTGTTGGTCTATGAAGCTTGTGTTGCATTGAGCACAACAATGTCCCTTCGTGGGCTTGTCCTCCATGGCTGGGTGCATGCGCCGAGATGAAAAGAGGCTGAAAAGAGCATCCCAACAACTTGACTTATTTTCAGTTCTCATAATATTAATATGGCTATTATTCAATATTTTTCAGTTATGGGTCCAGTCGTCCTTGCGAGCGGGTCCAGTCATCCTTGCCCTGAGTGCCGAACCACGAGTTAGTAGGGCGCTTACACCAGGTTTGAAAATGCAGGAATGTTAAAACCACAGTTATTATTCTTATATATTTCAATTATTAATTAATGGATTGCATTAACATCGAGCACACTAGAGGTCTACCAAAAAAAAAACACAGATATCGTTGTAGTTTGGTTACGGTCTACCGCTAAATGCGTGGAGGTAGTTCCAGTTCCACACCAACCTAGAGCGTTGTCACTACTTCTTGTAAATGCTCAAATAGGGAAAATAGAGTCGTCGAAGCAAATAGGGCCACCGATGGACCACCCAACACTCCCATCTCCATGCAGCAGTGACAAGGACAAAATTATTGTGTCAAGGCCCACTACACCCGTTTACTAAGCAGAGAGGGTCGAAACTCACACATCGTTCTGTCCTAATACTTTTGAATCGTTCAAGTTCTATTAATTCCAAATCAATTCTACTGAATCTTTTTTCTTTAGTCGATAGGGAGGGAGAGGATCCTACAGGCGGGAGAGGAGAATGCAAAAATCCAAAAGGAAATGATCTTTTCACTCTCCTAACTAATATATTATAGATATAGGAATAAATCAAAATCTAATAAGGAGAGATTCACCTTAGAAGCGTGACATCCATGCCAATACCTCAAGAAACGGCACGCCAATGCTCCATACCTCGTCAGGACCAGTCGAAACATTGATGTAAGAAGAGGAGTCCAAAGAGTGGATATCACAAATGGAACCAGGCATCCCCATCACTTCATTTTTGTCAATGGAGGATGAAATGTGCTGAAACGGATTAGATTCAGGTAATGAAATCATTTTCATATCTATAATTCGTAAATTGAAGCCTATTTCACTTTAATTTGAAACTATTTACACGCAAGAGTTGGCGATAAAGCGTTAAAGCTCTACTTTTCCCCATCAAGGTTCCTTCGGTTTGGGCTCTACGTTTGCCGGATATACAAGTTTAGCCATTTTCCTTAACATAGTTCACACGGGTCTTTATTTTTGGTTTTAAGAGGAAGTTTCCAGCCTTACTAACATGGCGGTGGATTCGGGCTTAGTTTAGTAACTTACTGGTTTGAAATCATTTTACGTGTTTTTAAAGCAAAATTTGTATCTAGTTTAGTAATTTACTTGTTTGCACTCATTTTACGTGTTTTTAAAGAAAATTTTGTCATTGTTTTTGCCGGTATGTGTAATGTCTCGGCTGTACATTTTGTGATGGATAATGGAAGCCGTGCTCTGATATGCAGAAACATTCCATTTCGTGAAAGATTTTTCATTCTTTACTAACTTTATCAGCAATTTTTTTTTCTTGTGATAAATGTATAATCAAATTGCCATTCATTTTTCTATTGTTCCAACAGAAAATTTGCTTCTCTTGCAGTCAAAGGAATTCCTTATATCTTTTTAAAGGAATTTTATTTTTATCCCATTTTTTTGTTTATATTTGGCACCATCAAACCCTAGCGAAACATAACTCAGAGACTGTTCTCTGGCCTAGAGGATCGAGATCTAGTTGATCTGGTTTGGTGGCCATGGCCTGCATTGCAAAATACCCGTCTTACTTCATCGAGGGCCATCCCAGAAAGCACCAAAAATTAACATCTTCATGGGACACACACCATTATCAAGATCAGACAAAAGACTCAACAAAGTTGGGGAAGGAACTTTTGGGGAAGGAACTTGTGGCTATTTTATATCAAATTTGAATTTTGACGATCTCTGGAACTTTACTGCCAAATGAAGCGCACAGGCATTCAGCCCGATGACTTTACGTTTCCTTGCATTCTCAAGGTCTGTTCTCGGCCCAACATTTAATAATTTATTTTATTTCTATTTCTATATATATATACATATATATTTTTCTTACTCCATTTATATGTATATATATATATTTTACAGTTTAAATAAATGTCTTTTATATATGCCCATTTATATGCCTATAATGTCATCTATGCCTATTTATATGCCTTTTTCTTTAATTATTGGGAGGAGGAAGCATTATGTATAAAGATATATATTGATCTACATATAATAGATATTAGTGGGTTTGGCTTGCAGGAGCTGGAGCTGGAGCTAGAGCTTGGCCCTTCAGGCCCATATTTCAAACTAACGCTCTGATACCATGTGTAGGGACCAAATTAATTCCAGTCTATTAAAATCCATAAATTGAAGCCGATAAGATTACTTCTACACAGAAAGACTCAATAATTTCTTTCATTCATCATATAAGCATGTTAAATTAATTAAAGAACATCAATTTCATAACAGAATAAGAATTACTTAACAGAATAAAATAAATTACCTATTCCTGATGCTAATTCCCCCGTTGATTTGGTTGTCCTTTGCTGAAGTTGAAACTGTGTCAAACACTGCCCAAAACCGAGTTTTCCTCCCTGCCAGCTAGGAGCAGCCTGTTCGGCTCCCTAGCTCCAGGATACCGTAAGGATATCTTGGCCCCCGTGCCCAAAACCTCCAGCAACCTGGTGCCTCCTGCTTCTGATTCACCCAAAACCCCCAAAACCAAACTCCTCACACCAAATATCTCCACAGAAAAATCTCCCACATAAATATATCCTCCTCCTCAAAATGCTTCCTCCCTCCAAAAGAATGCTCCTCCCCGTAAGACTCTTCCCCGTCATATTCCCCCTTCACTGACTCTCCTCTCTTTCATTAATTTCCTTATCCCTTTATTTATTATCTTATCCCCTCCTTTAATGTTTATTTCCCCCCCTTCATACATAAGTCTTTAATTAAATATACTAAAAATTATTAACCCCTTTAATTCATTACTCAATTAATTAATGAGTCAATCAATTAATTAATTAATCATTGATAGATATGAACAAGTAATTAATAATTAAATAATTAATTAATATTATTAAGAAATAATTATTGTTTAACTAACATATTAGGACTGTTGGAAATATGCCTACAACAGAGATGACGCAGATGATCAAGGCGCAGATGATCAAGGTTGGCGCAGATGATCAAGGTTGTCATTGATGGCAATCGATTGTTTATGAAGAACAGATGTTGAAACATGCTGCAACATAAAT
>ML828260.1:39577-84351 GCA_009831015.1 Picea engelmannii
ATGACCCAAGGGGCACTAATACATGAAGAGATCCAGCTAATAAAGGAGGGGTTGAATCCAAATTTTCTCATGAATTTGAATAAAAAATAATTCCTCACATGGTCAAAGGAATTGGCCATATCCAACTTTATAACCATTCATTTTTATTTATTTTCCTTGCTTGAATAGATAGCTTCTTGAACGAGCGCTATATTTTCTAGTATTTTCCTATTTTTCATAGACCCCCATTGATTCCTTAATACGATCTTGGGCATCAGTTTTTTCAACCTCAAGGAAATAATTTTCATCATACTTTTATATGACAAATTTCATAATGAAATGGGCTGGAACCTAGAAAAGGAAGAGTTTTCATTACCTCCAACTTTGCCTACCTTTTGCACATATTGATGCATCATTTTTAAATCTATGTTTATCAAACTCTAGTAGGTTTTGTAAAATGATATTGTGAACCCATCAAGCCCTAGGACCTTACAAAGCTTTAAACACCAAATGGCTTTCATGATCTCCTCTTCATCTATAGGATTTATCAATTCAATATTATTGTCCTTTGAATTGATCGATGGAATGTTGACCAACATGGATGAAACCTCATTAGGGTGTGTGCCACCCTATTCTAAAAATGGTTGCTAAAATGAGACCAGGTTTCCAACTTTAACTTGAAAATATGATATTTTGGTTCCATCTTCTTGAGTTATTTCTTTGACATTGTTTTGTTCTATGTGAGATTTAACTTGCTTATGAAAAACAAATCATATTTCCATCTCCTACCTTGATCCAAAGACTCTGTGACTCTAATCTCCATATTTGTTCTTTGTTTACAATAGCTCTATGCATTTTTTGTTGTATTTATGTCTCAGTTGCTTGTAACTTTAAGGTAACTTCTTTACTTTCTATTTTTTCATGTGTCTCCTCAATATGGTCTCTTATAATTTATATATCAACTAACAGAGAAGAGAATGAAGTGTGTGACTAATATTTCAAGGAATTATTAACCAATTTTATTTTTTTCCGCAAATTTGAACATAATCGCTCTTTATCCATACTCTCCAATATTTGGTGATTATCTCTGGAACTTTCTTGTTTTGATACTAGATCAGATTATATATGAATGGAACTGGCTCGTAGTATCTTGAAACTGGATGGAAATGGGTTTATGGTCCGAGACTGCAAAGGCTACAATCTTATATTTAATTATGAAATCTTGTAGAAGATAATTTCTTTGCATTAATAATCTATCTAACCTAGCAGCAATGTGACTTGACCGGGTCCTTCGATTAGTCCAAGTGAATTTTCCTTTTGTTGGTTTGATGTCAACCATGTCACAATATTTGATCAAGTCTTCCATCTTCAATTTGAATAGGTCTTTGACAATTATGAGGTTTGTGGACTATAAATATTGGTCCAGTTTCATTCATGTCTATTCCATAAAGTACACAAACCTCATAATTATCCTCTTGAATTGATTGTTGCACCGCCACTTGAATGACAATGCCACTTTCCTATTCTTACTACTTCCAAATCCTCCATTTTTGTCTCCCAAAGAAGGAGGACCATAGGGTTATTTGTTCTTATAATAGCTCTTATTGTTGCTTCTTTGTTTCTACTACCTAGTCCTATATAGTTCTACGAGACAATTATCATTATTTAGTTGAGGATTTAGGACCACCTCTTATTTGAGGCATGCTATTCCGCTAATATCTAGATGTTTTGGATGCCAATTCGAGGGATTTTTCAATCATTTTCTAGGTACCCATCATTTTGACTTTGTTGGAAACTACCTCCCTCTTGACTTTCATTGTCTTCCTCCCTAAATTTATCAGAATATTATCTTCAACATTTCTGCTTTCTTCTATTTCTTCCTCTCCCTCTGTGTGATTTATTCCCTTGATATTGAGATCGTAAGGGGTTGTTTTGAGGATATTATATGATTGATATCTTCTTCATTTTGTTATGCAAGCTCTCCTTCTTTGAGAGGATAAAACTCTTCTATTTGGACTAAAGGTGATTCCTTCTTTGGCACGACTATTGGCATTGTTATCATATGTATATTTACTAGAAGTTTTTCCAAGGATACCTACTCTTCCTAGGATATAAATTCATATATGGTTGAAGGGAATGGTTGGCTACTCTCTAAACCCTAACTTTGCTTCTTCAATTCAGTCATATGAGGGATTGAGGGGTTTCCTTTAGAAGGAGATTTTTCCTAAGGGGGTTGTGACCCATATGGAAAAGAGACCACATACATCGAAGATTGATATTTCACTTGAAGATTTGTGTTTGAACTCATCTTTCTCTTCACTGGATACCATCGTTCCTCTTTCTTTGAAGCTACTTGAGGTTTTGGTGCTTCCTTCTTACACTTTTTTTCAAAAATGCCCATATTCATAGTAGGTTTTGAAATTGAAAGGGAGTTTTTTCATAATAAAGAGGTTTTTCATGCTACTAGTTATCCAGAGACAAGAGGATGGCCTTTGGAATCCCCTTTTATAAATCAAATTCCACATAGATTTGAGCATAGTAAAGCATGTTTTCTTTCAGTTCAACTCTGTCTATGTAACACTTGAGAGATTTATTTATGCTTTAGAGGGTATTATCACTCCAACAATGAAGGGGAAGGTGGGGAATATGCACCCATAATAGAATTCCTGAGGGAATTCCATGTTCTAGACTAAAATTAGAGGTCATATGATTCAAATACATACCATGAGATCCAAATAAGTAAGGACCACTATGGAAGATTAGACCTCTATGTTAGAATGTGCTCGTTTTACCATTGACAATATCACTATTGTCACCCAACCATAGGCCAAAGCCACCCTCCGAGCACCTTGACCTTGACCAAGAGAAGAATCCTGGTAGTAATCCAATAGCCAAGCAAGGCTAATGCACCAAGAAAGAAGTAACCAAAGTTGATCAAAGAGTCCAACCCAAAAGATAGAAGCAATAGGCTTCAGAACTGTCGGCAACACCTTCTCCAAAACTTGCGCACAAGACTGCCAGACTGCAGTGTGCACAAGTGCCTGTCTGCAATTCTGAGAAGTGTGTCAAATGAAAGACTAGTGCCCTGAATTTATAGTAATCCTGGTAGACTGCCTGGGCTGACTTCTCATTTTGGGTACTAATTAATTCATATTAATTATCTCTATTAGTCGACATCTTTTCTAGGGTTATGTTCACTTCTTTTATTTCTTCCAGAACATTCTAATATTGTCAAAGGTCACAATGGAGGTTCATACTTCCCGAAGCTACCATAATATCAACACTCCCTCCTAACTAGGGAGGTATAACCGATAATGGTCTTGAGCACAAATAGACCATTCAACTTGTATCATCAAGAGAATCGTCATTATTATCCAACTGGATAATTTCCATGACAACAGGTACAATATCAATTGATAGAACACAACTGTGTTTATCCATGGTAGTACACAACTACTCAAACCATGACAGATAGTAAAAAACAATGGAACATATCCACCACGGTAGCATATATCTACTTTCTGGAGACATGCAATCTCCATAACAATCTTCTAATATCAACCTGCACAGAAATATTGTTATGATATAAACTTAATCGTCTAGGCCATTCTTTCACTCACATCTGTGAGATCTGAAAGAGAATATGCCCTTGGAGTAGAACATCAATGATGGGCTATCTGGACTATTCTTCTCAAGAAAGGAAAAATGACTGTCCTTATTTCTAAGCCTAGACCATTCCCCACCCTGGGCCATTCCTCCGGCACTAAACAAAGTGTAACCTGGAGAGAATGAGTCTGCCCTAAGGAATGCCTATCCTTGATTTCTAAACCTAGACCATTCCTCCGGAACTAAACAAAGTGCAACCTGAAGAGAATGAATCCACCCTAAGGAATGATTGTCCGAACCATTTCCTAAGGAAATGACTGTCCTGCACCAACCTCCAAAATGAGCTATTCCCCATGTTAACTACAATGGGAAATCATTGTCCGGTGAGGCAGACCAGTCTTCTTGAGTAAACCTCAAGAAGAGAGACTACCCTAGACCATTCCCCATGTTAACCATAATGGGAAATAGTTGTCTATGTTACATCAACAATCCATCGAACCATTTTCATTACAAAAATGATCGTTTGATCTAGACCATTTTGCGAACTAGAAAAATTCTTGTCCGTCAGAAATCTCAAACCACTTTCCGAAGATGGAAAGAAACTGCCCAAGATGGACCATTTTTCAAACTTGAAAATGACTGTCCTTAATTCAATAAAATTTTAGTGCTCCCTCCCAACATGGAGAGTCATTTCTTCCCTTTCGACTAAGGGAGTTATTTCCATGATCCCCAATTTGTCTCGAAAATATGCAAACTTTATTCTGGATAGAGGCTTTGTCAGGATATCTGCTGTCTTCTCATCTGTGGGGATATACTAGAGCTTTACTTCTCCTTCCTGGACTTTATCTCGAATAAAGTAGTATTTGATCTCAATATGTTTCGACCGTTCATGAAACACTGGGTGTTCTGATAGGCTTATACAACTCTGACTGTCATAGTGTATTATGGTTGAATCTGGAACCTGATCAAATAAATCGGAGATTAGCTTTCTCAGACTTATTGCCTCTGTGCATGCCTCACATGCTGTGATATATTTTTCTTCTGTTGTGCTGAGTGCGACAAACTTTTGTTTCCTACTGTCCTATTATATCATAGTGGATCCCAAGCTGAAACACATCCCTGAAGTACTCTTTCTGTCTTCTGCACTTCCTTCCCAATCTGAATCTGCGAATCCATGAAGTTGTATATCAATGGATGCGGTATATATTAGACCATAGTTTATTGTCCCACGAATATATCTTAGGACATGCTTTGCAACTATCCAATGCTCATGTCTAGGTTCCACCTGGAACTGGCTTAGTGTGTTCACGACAAAGAAAATGTTTGGTCGAGTATTTACCAAATACATCAATGACCCAATCATTTTTCGATTTAGTGATGGATCTACTAGATCAGAATCTGAATCTCTTACTTTTCTTATGTCTATAGTCATAGGAGTGTCCATGGATTTGCAATCCATCATTCCAAACTTCTGGAAAATATTTATCGCATACTTTCCTTGTCCAAGGAATACTTCACCACGCTTCTGCTATACTTCTGGTCCCAAGTAATAATGCATGAGACCAAGATCTTTCATATCAAACTCAGAAGCTAGTTCTTTTTTGCACTGGATGATGAGAGACTCTTCACCTGTTAGGAATAGATCATCAACATATAGTAGTAGGATCACATGTGCATTGTTCATGAATTTGTAATAAAGGTTTGGATCTGCAAGACTTTTGGAGAAACCAAGTCTTGTTAGATAGTTGCCTATTCTGGCATACCAAGCTCTTGGAGCTTGCTTGAGTCCATATAAGGCTTTCTTTAGTCTGCAAACATGAGTGTCTCTGGAATGTACTTCAAACCCTTGAGGTTGTTCAATATATACTTCTTCTTCAATTGCTCCATTGAGGAAAGTTGTTTTTACATCCAACTGATGTAAACTCCATCCCATGGAAGTGACAAGAGATATGATAGCTCTAATGGAAGTATATCTAGCAACTGGAGAAAATGTTCATCATAGTCTTCTCCCTCCTTCTGGAAGAACCCTCTAGCTACGAACCTTGCTTTATATTTATCCATTCTTCCGTCTGCTGCATGTTTGATCTTATATACCCATTTTGAAGTTACCACTGATTTTTCTTTAGGTCTAGGCACAATTTCCCATACATCATTTTTCATGATGGATTGGTGTTATTCCGTCATAGCTTCTTTCCATTGTTTCTTTTGAACTGCTTCTTCAAACGTGGTAGGTTCTTCATCTAGAATCTTTTTCATACATGTTCCATAGCTTGAGAATATTTTAGGCTTCTTACTTTTTCTGAATGTCCCATCTGGGGCCTTGAGTTTTTCTGATTCTTGTAAGGTAGCTTCAAGCCAAGCTGGTCGTTTCTTGGTCTTAGGTATGGTGTCTGAATCAATGGTATCACATGGTTGCATAGGATGATCAGGTTGTTCCTTTTCGTCATTTTGGTTTTTTGTGCTTTCTTCAATGGGCTCTTCATGCTCGTCTTCTTCTATAGTTTCTTCTATGGATTTCTTGAAAGCCATCTTTTCATTGAAGGTCATGTCTCTGCTGACTTCAATCTTATGCTTTTCTGGAATATAGAATCTATAAGCCTTGGATGATTCGCTATATCCCATGAATATTCCCTTCTTTCCCAAGGGTTCTAATTTATTCCTTTTGTCCTTGGGAATGTGAGAGTAAACAAAACATCCAAATATTCTTAGGTTTTTCACAATAGGTTTCTTACCTGATAAGGCTTCTTCTGGAGTCAAGTCCTTCAGTATGCGATGATGACTTCTGTTCTAGACATATATTGTTGTCATGGCTGCTTCTCCCCATAAGAACATGGATAAACCTTGATCGTTTAGTAGTGCCTTCACGGTTTCTTCAATAGATCTGTTCATTCTCTCTACTACACCAATTTGTTGAGGATTATGAGGAATAGTTAGCTCCCTCCTAATTCCTGGTGATTTATAGAATGAAAAAAATTCCTTTGATGTGTATTCTCCTCCATTATCTGTTCTTAAGGTCTTGATTTTCTTGTTCATGAGGTTCTCTATCTCTGATTTGAATT
Source organism: Picea engelmannii (assembly GCA_009831015.1). Classification (NCBI taxonomy): domain Eukaryota; kingdom Viridiplantae; phylum Streptophyta; class Pinopsida; order Pinales; family Pinaceae; genus Picea; species Picea engelmannii. The sequence goes on from ML828260.1 coordinate 46,222, forward strand.
CTTGAAACTTGTTGAATACTTCGTCCTTTGTCTTCAAAAGATATAACCAAGTCTTTATTGAATAATCATCTATGAATATTATGTAGTAAAGAGAACCTCCTAGAGATTTGACTGGCATCGGACCGCAAACAACTGAGTGTATTAGATCTAGAATCTCCTTAGATTTATTTTTGCTGCTTGGAAATGGTTTCTTGACATTCTTTCCAAGAGCACATCCTTTGCAAATTCCTTTATGTGTAGATTGTAATTCTGGTATTACTTCAACCATCTTTTCAAGGAAAGGTAATGCTTGATAGTTAATATGAGCGTACCTTCTGTGCCAAAGTTCATTGGGATTGACTTTACCATATACAAGAGTTTCTTCATTTTGTTCTAGTAGTCTATATAGATTTCCTTCACGGGTTCCAATAACCCTAGCATTCTCTATGCTGGAGTCTTTATGCCAAGATAACACTTTTCCATCTACGAAAGCTATTATGTTTCCTTTGTCTTCTAGGAAAGATATGGATACAATATTATTTTCTAAACCAAGTACATATAAGACATTGCTCAAATGAACATTGTTACCTGTTTACAACTTGACGGAGGCTTGTCCAAATCCTTTGACTGGGTAAGTGATTTTGTCTCTAAGATCTACCTTGTATGATGTCTTCTTCTCATTTAGACTTGAGAGTCTGGCTTGATCTCCCATCATGTGCCTATAAGATCCACTATCAAGTATCCATATGTCATATTCAATCATTCCTGTGAGTTTTGAGTAGTGTAGGTAACTAGTCTTTTCACTCATGTCTTCGGTTGACTAGTGACTGGTCATGCCTTGATCCAAAACTTCAACTTTGAATTTTATGCCTTCTAAAAGTGCCAAGAGATGCATTGGACTAAGGCGCACTTGAATACCTTCTTCTTGAATGAGATGTTCCATCACAAGGTGTTGGATCAGGGTTTTAGGGTTTCTGCAATGACTTCTGCTAGTAACCCTAGCGACAGTGTCTTGGAAGATTCTCCTGCTAGTAACCCTAGCGACAGCCCTTTAGAGAGCTTAATATTCTAATGGTTATGATTCCTTCCAGTAGTTAGACTGAGTGAAGGAGGTGTGGGCCCATAACCTGTTAGAATGTGCTAATTTTACCATTGACAATATCACTATTGTCACCCAACCATAGGTTGAAGCCACCCTCTGAGCACCTTGACCTTGACAGAAAGAAGAATCTTTGTAGTAATACAATAGCCAATCAAGGCTAATGAACCAAGAAAGAAGTAACCAAATCTGATCAGAGAGTCCAACCCAAAATATAGAAGCAACAGGCTTCAGAACTGGCGGCAACACCTTCTCCAGAACTTGTGCACAAGACTGCCAGACTGCAGTGCGCACAAGTGCCTGTCTGTAATTCTGAGAAGTGTGTCAAATGAAATATTGGAACCCTATATTTATAGTGATCTTGGTATACTGCTTGGGCCGACTTCTCATTCTGGGTACTAATTAATTCATATTAATTATCTCTCTCAGCCGACATCTTTTCTAGGGTTATGTTCACTTCTTTTCTTTCTTCCAGAACATTCTAATCTTATCAAAGGTCACAATGGAGGTTCATACTTCCTGAAGCTACCATAATATCAACACTTTGTCCTCATTAGTCTTGAACAAGAAGGAATATAAGCCTCTGCTGCAAATGAAGTGTTGTAGCCTTCCTTTAATTAGAACCTTCCATTTTTTCTGTAACTAGATCACTATAGCTTGAGGGGAAGGCCATATGCTAGTGAACTATCCATTGAGACCCCTTTTATAAAGGGTGATAGCCATATGTTTGGAAGCAACAAGAGGAATTTAAGCCTCAAGAATTTTCTTAGCTCATTTGACAAAGTTGGGTGAAATGGATTTAGGGGATTGTTTTACAAGAAGAGATCATCAATTGAAAGGTCAATGTATGGAGGAATCTAGAGGGGGTTAGGATACCCCTCTAAAAGTTGGATCCATGGAAAAACATAGAACAAGTCAGATATAGTGTGCCATAGTTAGGTTTTTTCAGCTAAAGGGGTTAGGATACCCCTCTAAAAGTTGAATCCATGGAAAAACATATAACACGCCAGGTAAAGTCAATATAAAAATATTTTATTTATGGCCAACATTGAAATATCTTTTGTTATTAGTTTTTTTTAAATTCCACATGTCAACTTCATCTTGAACATAGAAGGAATTACATATGTCCCTCATACTAGATTGTGGAAAGCGCTTCTTGCAACAATTACCATCCATTTAGGTTGCGTTCATGAGTCAATTTCTTGGTTGGTCAATCCTTTTGTTCATGAATGGAATGGCGAGAGGTAAGCTATATCTTCGATTTAGTTTACTATGGAAATAATGATGATTGGATGAAGGGCCAAAGGTATGCATATAGAAATATGACAAATATTGAAGCTTGGAGATTGATATTTTAGGGTAGCGCTTTAGCTCACATGTGTTTGTATTAGGATCATATAGTAACACGTGCATGGACACCCCATCTCTCTTGCAAAAATTCACTTCACAAGTCAATGGTTTTAGGTTCTAGTAGCATATGCTATAGAATTTAATGGCTTTCATTTTTTTTAAGTAAATAAACTACATTCATTAGTTGATGCTATTAATTAAAATCTATTTTTTTTTTCAACAACATATGCTAAAGCATCCAACCATTTTGGTTTTTTTCAATAAAACCATTGTAATTATCTATATTCACAATTTCATACCCAATATAAACCAAATATTATCATACCTCTCGACATAGAGGCAGTGACTAGATTCTCTTAAACTTTCCCTTATTTGTTAAGCATCTAACATGCGTGAAAGTGATTTTTGCAAAGCTTGAGATAATATTTATCTATACTTCCTTCTAGTGACCAATTTTCAATGGCCACTTTAAAGTCCTATCCTTTAATCAACTTAAATAGAATTTTGTAATTTCCTTCTAATATTGATCTTAAGAGTAATCCATGGTCAACCACTAGAGGTTGGAGACAACCTTCTTAGAGGAAGTAGGTCCAAGAAATTGGTCAAACCTGAGACTAATCAAGAAATGTTGAAGATACATACTCATATTTTTGTGGAATGCACTTAAAAAATACAATGAAAGTAGATTCACAAAAAATCTATATTAAACATGCTAAACAAAGAAGAAAAACATGAGAAAGAAATTTAAGAATACATCAATGGAAATAATAGACATAACAACAATTACGTAGATCCATCATAATAAAATAACATAAATTCTAGTTTGTGTGTGTGTGTAAGCGCGCACACGATACAAGATGATAAAACACGGGGAGCAGAGTAGGGAAACCAGGTGAAACTAGGGTTTGAAGACCCTCATTGAACCATACCAAGGGGAAAATATCACATCTAGATACATCTGCATGCAACAATCCTTGCACAAATGGCATCACAAATATAACTACTCCCATCATTTGTTAGATTTTTCCTATAGTGTCTCTGACACCCCCTAATATACCTCACATTTTTTCCCCGATAACTTCATCATCATCAAGCTTTTATAATCATTGGCTAGGGCCTTCACTTTTGTCTTCCATCCATAAGACTATCTGCTAGACCACTTTCTTAGGTACAACATCCACTTTCCCCCCAATTCCTAGCTTGGCACACCTTCCATCTATGTTTCCATATTATAAAAATACACGTTACTCAAACCTTGAGTCCTCTTCAAAAACGAAATAGGTTCCTAACCCAACCCCTATTCCAATATTGTTCCACCTTCAGTTGTTAGAAAATTCTCAAACCCCTATCACAAAGGATCCCACACATCCTCTAGATAGGAAAGGTTATTGAAAGAGAAGGTTGAAGTGTATAAAAACTCCATTGAGGATATGACAAACATCATAGAACCTAGTCTCTTTTGGGAGAATGTGTTTCGCTATACAAATAATGGGCTCATTGGAAGGTTCCATCTAGATAGTTTCAAGAGGCCAAATTAAAAAAAATGGATGAAAAGGTCTTGGGAGAATATTTTGGGCTACACTCCAACGGTACATGTGGGAAATCATGGCTACAACACCAAATGCAGGTGGAGGAATTTGTACAATAATGAACATGACATACTTTGGGGTGGAATCCCTTGAGAGGCCAAATAAATAAAAAAGAAAGTTTGAGGAAGTGGATCATGGGCTAGAGGAACTAAAAAAAACAAATCTTATAGAGGATGTTGCGATCATTGGGATAAATAAATAGTTTCAATATAAAACTTTTGATCTTAGAGGACATTTAACAAATTCAAAAAGTACCAGTGTCCAAAAAAACCTTTTCTACGGCTCAAAGGAAATGAGAGGAAATATCACTAGATACAAAATTCTATCATAAAACAATGACTTTCACAAAGTATGGGGATGATATGGAGGTAGGGCCGAAACACAATAATCCAACCAAAAAACCCTCCCTATCTTCACTTAGTTCCTCAAGATAGTACCTCACTCCCTCAAAGGTAAAAGAGTCTTTTCCATTATTGAGCAACTTAGAGTTGGTAGTAGCAAGTATATCCCTAGTGACTAGGGGAAGAAAAAAATTATTGACACATGCAAATATTGAGTTGGAGAGATAAGTCCTTTTAGGATGATAGATGAAAATATATGGTAGCCTTAATGGAGAAACCCCCAAGCAGGTTCACTAATGAAAATGTTCTCCTTCAATATTTAAGGCATAAGGACAACCATGAACTCAGGTTCCTCAAAAGAATTGTATTCAAGCATAAACCATATATTATATTTATGCAAGAGACTATGTGTTTAGCACTGGAGGTAACAAAATAGTTGAATAAGTTTCTCCCATAATGGTTTTTCCTAGTAGAAACTTCACAAGGAAACTCAAGTGGGATGGCTATTGGATGTCTCACATCCTTGATACTACAATTGTAAGTCACAAACAATGCATTGTTTCTTCCCTCTTCTTCCGAGCTTTAAATTTCTTGATTAATTTATTAAATTTATATTCTCCTTCACATGAGAGGAATAAATTATTGAATGGACTCATAGAAATTGGTCTGCTAAATATCCATTTTCTCATACCAAGGGGGGACATGAACCTCACCTTACACTCTTCTGAATATTAGGGATCCCATGCTCAGTCCAATCCACAAGTGGATTATTTTCTAACCCTAATAGAACATACCCATTTTGTGGATATATAATCCCTTATGCTAGAATCAACTTGGTCTAATAAGTGTTCTGGTGGCCAGGGCATCTCTAAGTGATTAGATTATTTTCTTCTAAAGGAAGCCATTTTACTCAAGTTCAATTCTTACAAATCCATGGTTATCAAGGTGGTATCTTCAGATCATATTTCCATAGTTTTGGATATGTGGATTTTCATTCCATTTCTAGGGAAGCTATCCAACACTATAAATAGTTGTACACTAAATCTATCAAGGAAAACATTAGGGATATCCTTTATTTATCTTCTTTTTCAATGGTTGGATGGAAAAGGAGAAAAATGAGGCCCTCACAAGAGCTGTAACATTAGAATAATTGAATAAAGTTCTAAAATCCTTCAAAGGGGAGAAAATCCTGGGTCCAAATGGATGGACAATGGAGTTTCTCATTGGATTTTGGGATCTTCTTAGAAAATACCTCATAGATATTGTCAAGGAATCATGGTCTACATGTAATATGCACCCTTTTTTCAACTCTACCTTAATAGAAAACATATGAAAGGAGGATTACCATATTATCTTGAAAGTCATTGTCTCTCACCTAAAAACTATCCTCTCGTTACATATTTCATCTAAACAATTTGTTTCCTTAGAAAATCGAAACATACATGATGCTATGGGGTAGCACAATAGGCTCTTCACACCATCAAATCTAAATCCTAGACAAGTTTCATGTTAGATATTGATATAACAAAAGAATTTGATAAGGTTAACTGGCTCTTCCTTCATTTGAGTCTTACTCAAGTAGGCTTATTTGAAGAGTTTATAACTTGGTTGGAGGAATTTTTCAAGGTTGTCTCTTTTTATATACTCATCAATGGATCGATTTCCCCCTTTTTCCTTCCCTCTCGGGGGTTATGATAGGGTTTTCCATCTCACCCCTTATTTTCCTCTTTACAACAGAGGCCCTAAGAAAACATTTAATCCATGAATGCTCTATTGTCAATTTAAAAGGGATCAAAATAACTTCATCCCTCTCTATCACTCATATTTTATTTGTTGATGATATCTTGATCTTTGGGAATGCTAATATATTGGAAGAAAAATGTTTAGATAGTGTTAGAACCCTAAGTTTTGGGTTTAGTTTTACACATGTGCACGAACAAATTTGTGCGCGCTCATTCCATAGTTTTGCGTGCACCTAAGGAAATGCGTGAGGAATTCCATAGAGTGTGCATCAGAATGAGTTTTGTTAATAGTGCGCCAAGTGTAAATCTAGCAAGTGTGTTTCGGTCCCCATTTTTTCAGTTGCGTCGGAAACCAAGAAGATGTTTATTGGAATAAAGAAAGGAATCACCAGGAAATCTCCCAAAATGTTTATTGATAGCAACATACGAAGACGTGGGGCGACTAGAAGATGGGCTGGCTAATAAATTAAGATTACCCCTGATACAAAGAGTCTACACGGAGTGTTGATAGACACTAGAAGCATGCGAGGTAGTTGGATTATATAAGAGAGTGGAGCATAGTAGAAAGAGATTATTCTCCCCAACAACGAAAGATAAAAAAACAGATCTCTAAGCTCAGAATGATAATTAGTTAGTGAGTTAGCTAGCTAGTGTTTTGGCTATCTGGATAGCTAGAGAGTTTTGAGTTAGCATAGATACCAGTATCGAGCTCACTCTGAGACTATTGTAATCTTGTGATGTTTTGAATATATTCCTGTGTCTTTGATATGTCTGAGTCCAAAGGAAAGACGCATGGTGCATTATGTTGTATTTACACTGTTTGATATAGTAATGATATGAATTTCAATGGTTATCATAGGCAGTTGTTCAGCACATTGTATATCTCTGATGTGATGGAATTCTTCTAGTAATAAAGATATGGTAGTTCTTATTTAATATGTGTCTATTATAAATGATTTGGATATGTGTGCATACAGTTTCATTTCTTAATCCTAAATAGGTTATCATATTTGAATTACATGGATGCCAATTGCAGTAATGTTTCGTATATTTAATCCTTCATCCATGTCACAAGACCTTATGGTATCTATGATCTGCTCTACATCTCGGGTTAGACCTTCCCCGGCCTTAACTGAGGATTGATATGTTGGTTATTTGGGGTTTTTTTGGATAACTCTAGACAAAACCTGGGTCTAAAACCCCCCAACATTAAGAAGGATGGTACAAGCGCAAGCATGGACTAAAGGAAAACCCAACAAATTGTTCCATTGTTGGGACTTGAAGTTTTGTTGATATCATTGAGGAAAAAAAAATGAGTTGGCATCCTTCTAAGGAGGATATTCAAGACTGGATATAACAGAAAGGAGATTATTTTTCCATGCAAGAGATGCAAGGATTGCGGGTGAACACAAAGGAATGGAAAGGAATATAGCATTACTTAGAGATGCATGAGCTCTTCTTCATAGAGTTTCCATGTTGGTTGCATGAATGGTTAAAGAGACAAGTTGATGTCAATTCAACTATGTTACCATTGGAGCCAATAGTTTGGGATCAAGCCAAACTTGATAGCTTGAAGGTGATAGATAACAAGTGGACTCAGGCTATTAATTTTTGTTTTTTCTCATGTAAAGGAAGGCTACATTATTGAGTTTTCTATAGAATATAACGATTCTTTCAACAAGGCTGAAAGAAATTTTGAAGAAGGTCCAAAGAAGTAGATGCTAGAAGAAATTCCAGTTTGGATCAAGATGTTGTTCATGGAAAGAAGAATGATGCGCATGGATCCTGATAGAATGGATGAGTAAACCCCCTAGTGTGGGGGAGGGTTCTGCAATGGCAAGGGAAATTCATAAAAGAGAGAGAATGGGTCTGATAAGGAGGATCCGTAGATTGTTAAGATGAGGTGAGATATGGAATGTACCCATAAGAGAAAAGGAAAAAAAGAGTCGAGAGGTACACAAGAAGGGTTGAGATAAAGAGAAGAGAAAAAGATAAAGGTAGAAAAGGAGTAGAAAAAGGTGCATGACGAGGGGTCAGGTCCAGGATGAAAAGAAAATAAACTGCACCAAGTAGTAGTGCGGGAGTGTATGTTGTGCTAGAGTGGAGTGCAGACAAAGATAGGCAAGAGGCATGGCATAGAGGAGATGGTGTTCAGTAGGGATACCAGTAGTGAGACTAGTACAAACCTAGGTGAAAAATTCCACCCCCTTTGGATGTTACAGAGTGTTGCAACCTTAGAAGAAGATGAATCACAGAGTAGTGGTGCAATGATAAGAAGAGAGTATGGCACACAAAGTAGCAGTGTGTTGAGTAGAGGGAGCGATTCTGCCCAAGGTAGCATTGTGTAGATACCAGGAGATGAAGTGCAAGTGTGTGGTGCACGGATCGACCCAGAGGAAGTAGTGCACATTTGTGGTGTGTGATCCAGAAAAGAAAGAAGGGTACATAATGTTGTTGTGCCTGAAGAAAAAGAAGATGGAGGCTCCCCTAGTGGTGGGGGAGATGAGTTAATATTATTGGATGGTATTGCATGGCTATAAGTAGATACCTCTCTAGGTCACCTCACAAGAATTTTCAGAAGAAGATGGACTCACCCCCTTTTTGCTCCACCCCATTTGTGTAAGAATAAAACACAATAGATAGTGAAGAGATTGGAGTCGAAGAAAGATAATAAGAAGACAAAAGCATCGAAATAAGTGAAGAAGAAGGAGAAGTCAACAATACTTTACCCCAAGAAATAGTGGTGTGGAAACATCCAACTAATAGCAGTAAGATAAGAGAAACTAACTCTAGTTAGAAGATGGAAAATCAATATAGTACACTAAGGTTTCCCATGTTCCATGGAACGGGTAAGGACAATGCAGAGCAACACTGGTTCACCTTTGAAGCAATCTAGTATGTAAAGAGAGTTACAAATGACGTAGATAAGATCACACAATTAGAGACTACATTCATGGATAGGGCCCTGACGTGGTACATGGAGTACAAGGATACTATGCCAATGGAACAAGTGAGGTCCTTGGCTGAGATGAAGCATGATATGCTTAGGGAGTTTCAAAATCCTAAGTCAAAATCCCAATTCATTATGGAAATCAAGGAGAAGGAAGGAGAAACCATTCGAGATTATGACCAATAGTTCAAAATATTGTTGGATACATTGACGTTACAGATCCAGGACATGCAGCAAAGAAAGTGGTTCATTGCAGGGTTACTCCCCCATACATGAGTCTCGCTCACCCAAAAAAAGGTGTCGACTTGGGCCAAAGAAATCGAGATCACTATGCACTTGGAAGATACACCTGGAGGTGCAGAGACATCGGATGGGTTGGCACATGTACATTCGTAACTGGCCAACCTAACCATACATCTGTAAGATATGGCCAAGACTAAATTCATGCACGATCACGTATGGTGTACTACATGTCGTTAAGAGGGACATCATCTAGACGAGTTCCTGATCCTTCCAAGTTGTGTGGCAACATGCACATCGAGTCCATTTCCATATGGATAGTCAAAATGGTGTGAAATATGCAAAAATTTGGGCCATGTGACATATTATTGTCCCACATTACAAAAGTATCAAACAACAACTCATGCTCCATTCTGTGTGTTTTGCAAATTTGTCGGCTATGATGTCAATAGTTGTCGCTCCGTCCAACTAATGAAAGAGAACACCTGGGATACATTCGAGGTACAAGAGGAGCAAAAAGGTGGTGAGAACAGTGGCGCCGACAGAGGTGGATATCAAGGAGGACCTTGAGGTGGATATGGGTGTGGTCATGATCGTGGATATGGTGTAGGAGGTGGTAGAACCCTCACATGTTTCAATTGTGGTGAGATTGGTCATGTCTCACGACTTTTCACTAAACCACCCGTGCTCTAGCATATTGTTATTGTCCTAAACATGTAACCAATGACTATCGCGACTTACTGAAGAAGTGGGAGGACAAGAAGACCAACTGCAACATGGTGCATGCTGAGCCATGCAAAAACAAGAATAAGACCGTGGAAGAAGATGTCCGGGTTGTAACTTGCGGAGGGGTGAACACAAAGGAATACTTCGAGCATGATGTAGGATTGGGTCAACAACCAGGAAGAAATATCAGGAAGGCACCCCAACCCCCTCCAATGTTTGATGTTGCTCAACAGAAGCAGTTTCTACATGATGCATAGAGAGCCCTTGAAGACTAAAGACCACATGAGGAGTTTCAATGCAGGACTTAGAGGTCACTTGAAGAGGAATGGATCTGAGAGGAAGTGTAGAGGGAGACACAAAGGTCTCTAGAAGAATAAGGAATCCACAAATTGGTGTAGTAGGTGATGCAAAGGTCATTGGAAGAAGCTCATGAACACGAATAATTACAATGCGTGATGCAAATATCTTTGGAGGAGGCTTGTGTGTCTGAGTAAATACAGTGCACAACCCAAATATCAATAGAAGGAGAACACATACAAAATAAGCTGTGACATGCTGAGAAAAAGTCTTATGAAGAAAAATGCTAGGAAGAGTTGCAATTCTCAACATGCGCAAAATCCTTGCGCAACCTAGGTCGCATGGAATAAACCAAAGATCAAGTGATTACCTTCTTACACTGTTTTTTGCGCTTGATTAAAAAATCAAAAGCTGTAAGTAAGTTGACCCAAATGTTAACTGTTTGCATGAAAGAACAAGGAGATGATACTACCATATCATCTCCACTGCCAGAAAGGGATGTTTGTTAGGTCAACAAGAAAAAGTGCATTGGACGAGAGTTTAAGATGACAAGAGAGCTTGGTGGGTATGACATGGATGGAGTCATATTGGACCTAGGATCTGATGTAAACATTTTACCCAAGAAGTCTCAGGAAGTGATGGGTAATCCTAAGTTGGTCTAGTTTCCCATCTAGCTCCGGTTGGCCAATCAATATAAGATCTATCCCATAGGCTGGCTGGAGCAAGTAGAAGTGAACATTGAAGGAGTGAAAACAAAGGACAATTTTTAAGTCATCAAGATCATGGATGAGTTTTATCCCTGCCCTACATTGTTGTGAATTGACTGGGCCTTTAACAATAATGAGGTGTCAAACTTGAAGAAGAGGAAGTTGTCTTTTGAAACTGACACCTTATGCATGGTCACACCAATAGACACATATAAGGGTGACCACTACAATGAGCCCATAGATGAGGATGCACAAATCTTGGGAATTGAAAATTTTTACAAGGTTACGGGGCGCAAGGAGGACTACATCAACCCCACCACAAATGGTGAATTAAGATATAGGGGTGTCAAATATTATGACATGAATTCTAAGGATGCCCTAGATAGATGGAAAAATACGATTTACGAGGTATCAACAAGGAGGTGCGCACATATATCGGTATAAGAGAGTGTGGAAGACTTTGGATCCTATCGGTATGATGGGTTGGATCCGGTGAACATATTAATTGTATGGCTACAACATATTTTAGAATATCATAGAGTTCACGCTCTAAATACAGTTTTGGTCGACATCCTTGCGTGATGGTGGGAAGCACATCAGGAACCTTACCGAGAATGGGTAACCGTGGAGGTGAACAATTCAGAGTTAGAGAAACCATACCTCACATGAAATATCTTTGCACAAGAGGCTTGTTAGCCAGGAAAAGGTGCAGTGTATGCCGTAAACATTTTGAGTCCTACCATGCCCTCCCACGTCCATCTCCTCTACCACTAGTCCCAAAAAATTTCGGTGAACTAGCCTCGAAACCACTTGCACTTCCTCTACATACAATGACTGATTTCATGAACCCCTGTGAATCATTCACTGCAATCCACCCATTCCCCCTCATCTCATAGAGCCAAACGAGATAAATTCTAGCATTGATGAGCTTCTGCATCAATGGATACTGCTAGAACTAGACGTACCTGATCCTAAGCCTCCAAGGCTGATGTTGCTTGAATTAATATGCATAGAGCCACATAATGACCTGCCAAGTTTCGATTCACTCCAATAACCAAACAAGTCAAATCAAGCCAGGGTGCATAGTCCACATGCGTGACTCGCACATGCTCATGCACAGTTCGGTCCAAACTATTATTATTACACATGAACTCCTCCCAACAACAGATTCCAATAGTAGTTAGTGGATCATATTGATCATTAGGCTAGACATCCCTAGGAATTATTGGTAATCGTGCACCGGCTAGACCATTGATAGGATGATGATTGACGATCAATCTAATTTTCACCTAGCTTCACTCACACATGTGGAAAGAATTGTAGGACAACCTCTTGTATCCCCAAAATGAAAGTATGGTTGAGCATGTAACATAAGTACAAGGTCTGGGATCTACCTGCCAATTCACATCAGTCTCGGACATATTTCCTGGTGGATACACTCATCGAAATGGAAACTAAATCTACTTCTGGCACATTCCATAATATATGGGTACGAACCCTGTTCTGATGCTTCATTCAACAAGGTATATCCTTAGGATGAAAAATCAACATTGGGATCTCTCCACGTGTACCATTCCACCGCCATCTTCTTCCTTCCTTTGTCACTTCCATCGGATTGCTTGACTGATCCCATCCCTCCTTACCCAATATAAATACCTGGCCTTCCTTACTTCCTTAGAGACATTATCCATGTCCCAATCCATCTCTCTATTTCCCATCACCCCTATTTCTATTTTTCCCTTAGTCTCTTCTTCCATGGCCCAATTTCATGACTGTCCTGGGACATGTGCCCTACCTCCTATCCCATCCCCTCTCATTCCCACACTTCATTTCTTCCACCTATTACTATTGTACCAAAAATTGTTCGCCAGAACCACCTTAATGATCACTTACCAAATCCCCCCTACTAAACATTTCCATTCTTAATCCCATTTTCTGATAAGGAGTACTGCGATGTCCAACCCATACCATGCTTCATCCCCTTTACAAATGCAACATGGCCTCATCTCTTTTTCTAACTCTACCTCCTCCATCCACACCTTTGGGGCATGTGCATCTCCATGCATCCATTGGCTGACCCCATTCTCTCACTTCCTCCCATATATCCACATCCCTCCTCCAATAGAGGGGCTAGGGCTACTAGCTAATCCTGGCCATCCTAAAACCAATAGATAAGCGAAAACATATACTGTCTCTAGGATGCGCCTTAATTATTTTTAGTCCCCAGTGCTTGATTGGGGGCCTTAATAAAATACCTTATTCCTCTCCACATACACCTGTTGATAGTTTGGTTTTCATTGATGTCAACAATGTGAAGGACACAAGCTCAAATAAATAGCGCATGAGAAATAACGTTGCATCGCGTAGAAATCATGCAGGATGCAAGCTCAAAGAAATAGTGCTACATCACGTAGGTCACAAGCTCAAGAGAAATAGTGTTGTATCGCGCATAAATCATGTAGGACATAAGAACATGAGAAATAGTGTTGCATCACACAAAAATCGCATAGGATGCAAGCTCAGGAGAAATAACGTTGCATCACACAGAAATCACGCATGATGCAAGATCAAGAGAAATAGCGTTGCATCACGCAGGTCACAAGCTCAGGATAAATAGTGTTTCATCGCGTAGAGATCCTGCAAGACACAAGCTCAAGAGAAATAACATTGCATCACATAGAGATCGAGCCATTGAACAATATTCTAGATCAACGATTATAGAGGTACCACTCTTCATCCATCCAACTTACCGTGTGCGACATGGAAGTAGTATTAAAACCACATTGTTGAGTCCCACAATATGTTATGAAAAACCACTGGTGATAAGTGGTAATGTAACCGACATATGCCGATCAAAACACATGGTGACCTTCTCAGTATGTTTTTCTCGTCAGTTTGGACAAACGAAACTCCAAAAGTTTCGAGACACAAGAGGCGCAACCCCATTGCGAAAAGTTCCGAAGAGATGAGAGGCACAAACCCATTGTGACAAGTTTTGAGACATGAAAGACACATCCCCATTGCAACTTAAGCCAAGGTTCTATCCCTAAGTCAAATTCCCTAGAAATGGGTTGAAGGAAGAGCCTAGGTTCCCAAGATAGTCAGGCATGGAAATCAATGATCAAGATTTAATCCTGATTGAGATCCAATGATAAACGAGTTCCAACTAAACTAGAGCTATGTGTAATGAGTAAATTGACAGTCTTAGTCATTTATTGAAGGATTTCTCAGACCCATCATTCCATAAGGAATATTGACATAAGAAATAACTAAACTTAATTAATTTAAAAGGGATTTGAAGTCAATTCAAGTTAATTTCAATAAAAATCTATTGTTAATGAAGGGGCACATTGATTAATTTAAGAGACACACTAGTTCAATGATGCACACCATTTGTTAAGATATATAAACCCATCAGAATGAAGAATGAAAGTGTGACTCATGAGATATATGAGTATACTTGAAGCAGAGTCACCATAATATATGATAGTAAAAATAAAAATTACACAGTGAGGGTGGAAGGGAGGAGGTAGGAAGGACTTTAGTCCTCTTCAAATAGAAGCCTTAAAAAGCCAAGGGGTTGGTGCCTCCTTTCAATTTGGTGCTTGAAGAATTCAGGGGGTTGGAGCCTCCTTTCAAATTGGTGCTTGAAGAAGTAGGGAGTTGCAACTTCCTTGAGTAGTTTCTCAGAAAAATAAGGGGGTTTGTGTTTCCTAGAGTTGGTGCTCTAAAAAGGATTAGTGTCCTTCACAATCACAACTTGTTGTTATACAAACATTGTAATTCTTATTAATGATAAATAATCCATTATTTTTAAATTCATTGTTATTGTTGTGGTTGAAAAAGTTTTAAAAATAACTACTAATTGGATAAAAGATAATACTAATTCACCCCCCGCTCTTAGTATTTCCAACAATTGGTATCAGAGAAAGGTTCGTTCACCAAATTCTAACCATTGGAAGGTAAATCCTAAAGAATCTAATGTATCAACAACAAGGAATGTCATCCAAAATAACCCCATTCTTCACAAGAGATGACTATGCTTTTTCGAGAATAAGGATGAAGAGTCATCTGATGGCACTTAGATTTGATATTTTGAAATCTGTAGAAGATGGCTACACTGCACCATCTTCCCCACAAACTGATGTGGCTGTAAATAATTTATGCAATGAAAATTCAAGAGTTGTTAATTCCATTTTAAGTGGATTTTCCAGAAATGTATTTGTAAAAGTAATGAACTGCAAATCAACCAAAGAATTATGGGACAAATTTAAAATTATTTATGAAGGAGATGACAAGGTAAAACAATCCAAACTTCAAACACTTAGAGCATAGTTTGAAAATCTAAAGATGAAGGAAGAAGAAAACATTGCAGAATATCTTCAGAGAGTAGACGAGATAGTGAACTCAGTCAGAGCATTGGGTGAAACAGTAGAAGACAAATATATTGTTCAGAAAGTGTTGATATCATTGCCTATGAGATATGATGCAAATATATATACCTTAGATGATAGAGACAACCTTGAAGAAAGTGAAGAAAACAACTCATCTGAAGAAAGTGAAGAAGAAGAATCAAAACATCTATTTATAGGTATAGAGAAACATGATAATCCTACTAAAAATAATTTTGTTATGGATGAAGACTCTGAAGAGGAAGATGAAGTAGATATTGAAGAAAAATTTCTCATTGCTCTAGAAGAACTAAAAAAATATAAAAACAAGACTAAGTCACTAAAAGGACAATTACTAGGGTTTGAGGAAGAACATAAATCAAGAGAAATCTCAAAAACAGTCATGGAAAATGAACAAATCATCATTGAATTGAAGATTCAACTCCAAGAAGCCAAAAGAATAGAAGAGGTCTTAACTGAAGAACTTAATAAAAAAAACAAGTATGTGAGAAGCAAGAAGCTGAAATTGTCCTTCTAAAAAAATAACTTGAGAAAGGAAAGAATCACTCAAGATTTGAAAACAATTCAAAAATATTGGATGACATTTTGAATAGTCAAAGATCACCAAAGGATAAGACAAGAATTGGGTATGATAAAAAATCAACCTCTACAACACATAAGATAGACAAAAGGAAAATCAGTTATGCAAATGCTCTTAAGAGCACCTTAAAAATTGAAAATAACAAGATGAAGAAGGCGCCATTAAAGACTGTTCATAATAAGTTCAAGTCTACACCTCCCACAAAAGAGAAAGAAGACAAATGGAATATAATGGCTAGAATAACTCCTCCAATGAGATATCAACACATCTTTCTTGGATATTGCTACTCTTGCAATACCTTTGGACATAAAGAAGTACATTGCAAGGCTTATGGAAAATCATACATTCATAGAAATAATAAAAAATATAAAAGCAACAAAAATAATATGAAGAACAGAAGTTACAATTCATTCTCTCCATTACAAATGTTCAATGTTGAATGCAATAAGTGCATCAATTATGGTCATCAAACCAATGAATGCAGGATAACCACAAAATAGTTTCTTTTATCACTCAATATAAGAAAATATGGAAAGACAAGCATATGGAAGATACAGAATGCAAAGTAGCCTTGTATGCCAAGAACAAGAAGTGTCAATGATACATTGACAGTGGATGCTCCAAACATATGACAGGAGATAAAAGTAAATTTCTCAAACTAACAAACAAGGAAAAATGAAGTGTCACATTTGGAGATAATGTATCTACTAAAATACTTGGAAAAGGCACAGTCACCCTGGGAAACAAGAAAAACAAAGCATAAAATGTGTTACTAGTTGAAAATATGAAGCCTAATCTTCCAAGTGTAAGACAAACTTGTGATGAAGGGAATATACTCATCTTTGAATCCCAGAAATGTGAAATAAGAGAAGAAGAATCAGGAAAATTAGTTGCTATTGCACCAAGAACCTCAAGTAATGTGTATATCTTAGATATTAAGGAAGAAGAATAATCCCATATGAGTCAAGAATATGAAAGATCTATATGTCACATAAGGATGGGACACTTGATTTTTGATAACCTAATCAAATCTAGTAAAAAGGGAGTTGTAAAAGACATGCCAAAAATCATCAAACCCTCATATCCTATTTGCAAACATTGTCAATTAGGAAAGAAGACAAGAGTCAAATTCAATACAAAAGAGAATTCTACATCAAAACCCTTAGAGATTGTTCACACTGATCTCTGTGGGCTCTCTAGGACTAGAAGCATACAAGGGGAATACTAATTCATGTTGAATATTGATGACTACATGAGGATGACCTGGGTATATTTTCCCAAAGAAAAATCTGAAGCATTTGAAAATTTTAAAGCATTCAAGACTTATGTAGAGGATGAAATAGATCTCAAAACCAAATGTTTAAGATTAGATAATGGAGGAAAATTCACCTCTAAAGAACTCAATAATTTTTGTCAAGATCATGGAATCAAGAGACAATTCTCTTCTCCAAGAAATTCTCAAGAGAATGGAGTTGTGGAGAGGAAAAACAAAATAGTTCAAGAGGCTGCAAGAACTATTTTGAATGAAGCGAAGATTCAAGACAAAATTTGGAGAAATGTAATATATACAATAGTCCACATACTTAACCGAGCACAACTTAGAGATAACCATGAGAAAACTCCTTATGAATTGTGGTTTGGAAGACCAACATCTGTGAAACATATCAGAGTCTTTAGAAGTAAGTGTTACATTAATAGGGATGAAGATAATTTAGGGAAATGTGCCTCTATATCATATGAAGGTATATTTTTGGGATATTCACCTAACAAAAAGGCCTACAAATTCTATAATCTAAGATTGCACAAAATAGTGGACAATGCAAATGTAAAAATAAATGTTCTAAAATTAAGAAAAATCAAATCTAAAGATGAAACAAAAATTGATGAATGGAGAAGAACTGATGATGAAGAAGAAGATGGTGAATCACAAGATGCAGAAGATACCAAAGAACTACAAGAGAATGAACCACAAACTGATGATGAGAAGTATGAAGAAGAAATACCTTTACCAAAAGCACCATCAAAAAGAGTTCAAAAGAATCACCCTGCAAATCAAATTATAGGAGATAAAGATTTAGGTGTAGAAACAAGAAGGAAACCCATATTTGACTCTAAAAATAAAATTCTTTCATTAATAGAACCCAAAATTTTTGCACAAGCCGACAAGAGTGAAGACTGGATAAAAGCAATGAATGAGGAACTTTTATCAAATTGAGAAAATTCAGACTTGGAAACTGGTTCCAAAACCTAAAGATAAAAATGTGGTAGGAACCAAATGGATATTAAAAAACAAACTCAATGAAAATGGACAGATCATAAAAAATAAAGCCAGACTAGTATGAAAGGGATATGCCCAAGTTGAAGGAATTGACTTTGGAGAAACATTTTCCTCAGTAGTAAGATTAGAATCCGTAAGAATGTTTTTATCATTTGCATGTTTCAAAAACTTCAAAATCTATCAGATGGATGTCAAGTCAACATTCCTGAATGGAACCTTAGAAGAAGAAGTCTACATAGAACAACCTGAAGGGTTTAGGTTGACAGAAAAAACAAACTATGTATGCAAATTGAAGAAGGCTATGTATGGTCTTAAACAAGCCCCTAGAGCATGATTCTCAATACTTGATCAATATCTACAACAACAAGGATATAAGAAAGGAACTACTAATAGTAATATATATAAAAAATTAAAGAACAAAATATGATTGTTGTAGTGGTATATGTGGATGATATAATATTTGGAAGTAACCTGACTATAGTAAGAAACAACTTGCCACATAAATGTAGAAAGAGTTTGAAATGTCTATGCTAGGTGAACTAACTTTCTTCTTAGGTTTACAATTTACTCAAACAGAAAAAGGCATATTCATATACCAAAATAAATATGTCAAATAAATGCTCAAGAAATTCCAAATGGAAGACTTCAAACCAATGAGCACTCCTATGGTCACATGATGCAAACTGAGCTTAGATGACGATTCACCAAAAGTAGACCAGACTATGTATAGATCTATGATTGGAAGTTTTCTCTATGCAACAACAACCAGACCTGACATAATGCATGTTGTAGGACTTGTGGCTAGGTTTCAATCCACACCTAAAGAAAATCACTTAAAAGAAGTAAAAAGGATATTCATATATCTACAAGCTACCTTAGACTTTGGATTATGGTATCCAAAAACAAAAGAGTTTACTTTGAATGCATATACTAATGCAGATTGGGAAGGTAGTATAGATGATAGGAAAATCACCAGTGGAGGAGCATTCTTCCTAGGAAAGTGTCTGGTGGAATGACTAACTAAGAAACAAAAATCTATATCACTATCCACATCAGAATCACAATACATTGATGTTGCATCTTGTTGCACACAAGTAATCTGGATGAAACAAACCCTAGAAGATTTACAAGTGAAATATGATCATCCAATTACTATCAACTGTGATAACACCAATGCTATAAGTATCTCTAAGAATCCTATAATACACTCTAAAACCAAACATATCCCAATCAAATACCATTTCCTCAAATATTAAGTTACTCAAAATAGGTGAAAGTGGGGTATGTAGACACAAAAGAACAAATTGCAGACATTTTTACAAAACCCTTACCCAAAAGTACATTTGAAAATCTTAGACAAAAATTAGGAGTAATCTCCATCCCTAATTGAATTACAAAATCTTCATTATAAAAAGAAGCACAAAGACAGGGGGAGAATCACCTTAGGGGGAGCATAATCTCAGGGGGAGAAAAGAAAGATCCCTTC
Organism: Picea engelmannii; assembly: GCA_009831015.1. Taxonomy (NCBI): domain Eukaryota; kingdom Viridiplantae; phylum Streptophyta; class Pinopsida; order Pinales; family Pinaceae; genus Picea; species Picea engelmannii. The sequence continues at coordinate 65,998 of ML828260.1, forward strand.
TATTGTTGTTGTCAAAGGGGGGGGACAAGCAGTAAAATTCAAGCTATAAAACTCAAAAAGAGGGATAATATAGTGAAAGACAATTTTATTGTGTTTTCATCAATGCCAAAGGAGGAGATTGTTGTAAGTATGGTTGTCATTGATTTCAATAGTGCACATGAAACAAGCTCAGAGAAATAACACAGGAGAAATAACGCTACACCGTGCAGAAATCGCACATGACACAAACTTAAAGAAATAGCATTGCATCGCGCAGGTCACAAGATCAAGAGAAATAACACTACATCGCGCAGGATGCAAGCGCAGGAGAAATAGCATTACATCATGCATAAATAATGTAGGATGCAAGCTTAGGATAAATAGCGTTGCATTGCAAAAAAATCATGTAGGATGCAAGCTCAGGAGAAACAATGTTGCATCGCACAGGTCATAAGATCAGGAGAAATAGTGTCGCATCGCGTAGGACACAAGCTCAAGATAAATAGAGTTGCATCGCAAAGAGATCAAGTCGTTGAAAAATATTATAGATCAACGATGATAGAGGTACCACACGTGTCATGGAAGTAGTATTAAAACAACATTGTTGAGTCCCACGGTATGTTACGAAAAACCACTGGCGGTAAGTTGTAATGTAACTGACAGATGTCGATCAACACACCTGGTGACCTTCTCGGTAGGTTTTTCTCATCATTTTGGACAAACAAAACTCCAAAAGTTCCGAGACACAAGAGGCACAACCCCATTGTGACAAGTTACGAAGAGATAAGAGGCGCAACCCCATTGTGACAAGTTTCGAGACCTGAAAGACACAACCCCATTGTGACTTGAGCCACAGTTCTAGCCCTAATTCAAATGCCCTGGAAATGGGTTGAAGGAAGCACCTAGGTTCCCAAGATATTCATGCATGGAAATCAATGATCAATATTTAATCTTGATCAAGATCCAACGATAGTCGAGTTTTGACGAAACTAGAGCTCCCTGCAATGAGGAAATTGACAGTCTTAGTCATTTCTTGAAGGATTTCTTAGACCAATCATTCCATAAGGAAGATTGACATAAGAAATAACTAAACTTAATTATTTTAAAGGGAATTTGAACACAATTCAAGTTAATTTCAATAACAATCTATTTTTAATGAAGAGGCACATTGATTCATTGAAGAGACATAATGGTTAAGTGATGCACACTATTTTGTAAGATATATAAACCCATCATAATGAAGAATGAAAGTATGACTCGAGATATATCTGAGTATACCTAAAGCAGAGTCACCAAAGTATATGAGAGTAAAAGTAAAAACTGTGCAATGAGGGTGGAAGGGAGGAGAGTCCTCTTCAAACAAAAGCCTAAAATATCCAGGGGGGTTGGTGCCTCCTTTAAAGTTGGTTCTTGAAGAATTCATGGGGTTGGAGACTCCTTTAAAGTTGGTGCTTGAAGAAGCAGGGAGTTGCAGTTTCCTTGAGTAGTTTCTTATAAAAATAAGGGGTTTTTTTCTCCCAGAGTTGGCGCTCTAAAAAGGATTGGTGTCCTTCACAATCACAACTTGTTGTTATACATACATTGTAATTCTTATTAATGAGAAATAATTAATTCTTTTTAAATTCATTGTTAATTATTGTTGTGGTTGTTTTTTTATAAAAAGAACTACTAATTGGATAAAAGGTAATATTGATTCACCCCCCCTCTCTCAGTGTTTCCAACAACACCAACGAAGGTTCCATAGGGAGCATCTAGCCGCATGCACATTAATTCCATCCTTCACAATGTTTCTCGTGTTAGTCATCTGTGAACCTGAGCCGAATTGAAACTGCAACCTGCTTTGATGATTTTCTGTTACTTAGGCCTGGCCATCCACATAGCTTGTTTTGTCTAACAATTCTTTTCTCTTACTCTAGCTATCCACCTTTAGAAATTCCGTAGCTTTCTTGAGGACGAGCTAGATAATAGTGGTGGGGGCCTATTGACACCCAAAATTTTGGGTTCTGTTTTGTGCACGGACACAAACGAAGTTGTGCATGCTCATTCCATAGTTTTTCGTGCACCTAAGGAAATGCATGAGGAATGCCATAGAGTGCACATCGGACCGGGTTTTGTCAGTAGCACACCAAGTTTGAATACTACCAAGTGTGTGCCAATCCATGTTTTTCAGTTGCGTTGGAAACCAAGAAGATGCTCATCGAAATCAAGAAAGGAATAACCAGGAAACCTCCCCTAATGGTTATTGATAACAACATACGAAGACGTGGGGCAGCCAGAGGATTAGATCACCAAGAAGTTAAGATTTCCCCTGATACAAAGAGTCTATGTGGAGCGTTGGTAGGCACCAAAAACATGTGAGGTTTTTGGATAAGATAAGTGAGTGGAGGAGATCAGAAAGAGACAATTCTACCCATCAACAAAAGATACAAAATGGAGGTCCAAGCTCAGAACAATAGTTAGTTTGTGAGTTAGCTAGCTAGTGTTTTGGCTATCTGGCTACTTAGAGATTTTTGAGTTAGCATGGATACCAGTATCGATCTCACTCTAAGCCTGTTGTAATATTGTTATGTTTTGAATATATTCCCATATCTTTGATATGTCCGAGTCCTAAGGAAAGGCACATGGTGCATTATGTTGTATTTCCACAATTTGATATAGTAATGATATGAAGTTATGTGGCTATCATAGGCAGTTTTTTAGTGCACTCTATATCTCTGATGTGATATGGAAATTATGATCTAATCTGTGTTTTTTATAAATGAGTTGGATATGTGTGTGTATAGCTTCAATTCTTAATCCTAAATAGGTTATCATATATGAGTTACATGGATGCCAATTGCAATAATGTTTTGTATGTTTAATCCTTCATCCCTGTCACAAGACATTATGGTCTCTGAGATCCTCTATGCATTTCAGGTGAGATCTTCCTTGGCCTTGGCCGAGGATTAATATGCCAGTGTTTTAGGGTTTCGTTGAACAAATCTAGACAAACCTTGGGTATAAAAACCCCCAACATTAAGATGGATGGTACACGCGCAAGCATGGATCGAAAGTGAACCCAACATATAGAGTTCTAAATATTTTCTCATCGGCCATGGGAATGGACATTAGTCTCAATAAATCCCCTATCTATTTCTTTCATGTCCTAATTTCCACCAAGACTATGATATTGAAGTTCCATCTTTTCACTATTGGTGCACAAGAGGAATGTGTTAAATATCTAGGGTTTATGCTACAAACAAATGACTACCATCTCTATGATTGTCAATGAATCTAAGAAAAGTATTGGATCATGGTGCAACAAGTGGATATCCATGGTAGGTAGAATTGTGCTCATCAAAATTGTAGTGAATGCCATTCTAGTCTACTAGATGGCTCTTGCATATATTCCAAAATATATGATAAATAAAATACATTAACTTTACTTACATTTCCTTTGGACATGTAACACAGAAAATAGAGGAATTCCCTTAATCAAAAGGGAAACTGTCTCTAAGCCGAGGGCTATATGGGGTTGGGGCTTAAAATATCTAAGCCTATTCTCCAATGATCTATTCGAAAAGGGAGAATGGCACTTGGTATCCTAGAATGGGATTTGGAAACAAATTCTCCACTAACAATATATCCATCCAATGTCCGAGGTTGAATGGATTAGACCTATTCAAAACAATGCATCAACATTTTGATATTTTAGAAGGCCACAGTACAAATTTTTGACTTGGTTGGAGTTCCTTTAGCATGGGATCTAGGAGATAGGAAATTGGATCGTAGAGGTAGGGATGCTATTTTTTACGTACGCACCGACCCACTTTATTATTTGTATGCAACATTGGTGCTCATATAATGTGTATGCATTGAGTCACTTCTTTTGTTTTATGGCACACCTGGTGCTCTTATAATTTGTCTGCACTAGTTCCTGTATTACCATGTACATCAGAGGATAGTGAAATTTTGAATCTTTGAGATGATATTTTGGTGCCATTCTTTGTTACTAAGGAATGGTGCATATATTATATGTAAAGCCTCAATGCATATATTAAATGTGAAGCACCAGTGAGATTGTAATCATGTGTACCTTAATATTTTGAAATGATAAATATAATCGCTCGTTTTTTGTTTAAAGCAACAATGCTTTTCCATAATTTTTAGCACCAGTGCTTCAATGTAACTAATAGGCACTGGTGCATATAACTCATAAAAACACATCATTTTCTATATTATGGAATGAAATGGTTAGTGAATTCAAAAAAATACAATGCACCGATATGTATATATTTTAATTAATCGTTTTTTTACAAATTTTCAATTAATCATCTCAAAATCAAATATTTTTTTTGTAATAATATTGATTTTTATATTTTTGTTATTGCATTTTAATATAATTATTGCATTAATGAATTATCCAACGGACTACACTATTATTTGTAACAATGTAAATCATCCATATATTAATTAATCAACAACGCAACATTTTACAACATTCGACAATGCAATAAAATAAGAAACCTATTTTATTATAAATGAATAAGAGACCCATTGTCATACAAAATGGGACAACATAAAGGTACACAATGATCAAAATGAAACCAATATGTAATTGTTACACTTATTGGTAACATGTCTTCATGCAATTGGGACAATGTAGAGTACATTAAACAAAATCTGTGATTTCCAAAGAAAAATATTCCAAAACATAGAACTTGCAGTAACATTCAGTTATATTGATTGTCATTGATCACTTGAACTGTTGTCATTTCTCAAGAAACGTGCATACCTAATTTCTTCATCACTTGCAGGTGATATTGTACTTTGGATATTTAACCTATTTTTTTCTTGGTTGGCTCATTTTTTATGTTTTGCATCTTCATGTTCCATCTACAGACATAGAAATAAAGTGTAATAAGTATATCTACATTAATATATATAGTAGAATATACATGTTTGCGTAAATAAAAAAAATGTACCATAACAACGACTGTTTCATAAACAATACACATTCTTTCGAATCCATGCCACTTTTTGTCTCTCAAACTCTCTTATGTCGGTTTCACTCCATACTTTGTTTCCTGCATATTTAATATACCATGACAAAACATAGTCAATATAATTAATATAAAGGTTTCTTGATGTTCCATTAAATATAAAACAAGCAAAGTTAAACAACATAACTACTTACAAATTGTTCACTCAACATATACTCACAACCCATGCTTGACCCAATGTCTATCAATTCGTCGGTTGTCTCTTCTTTGTATGTTAGAACCTATTAGAAGACATCCATGGGCAAGTGTAAATTAATTATTTAAATATAAATATCACAACAAGCATGAAATATTCCTCGGATGGGGTGACACCTGGTTACCATGCAACACCTGACACACTGCACCCGACGTAGTTAATGCTCACAACTGCCAACCTTCCTCCCCGTCAACTCATCATGCCTAGAATTTACTCTAGAAGGGGGGTAGTGTGCCTGTACATGAAGGGGATTTTAATGATGCACATACAACATCGACCGAGGCTTACTAGAGAAGGTATGAGGCATCTTAGTGCCATCACTTCAATCTTTATGGATCATTTCCCTGTCACTTCCATTATTTTTATGGAGGTAAGGCATATCAATGGTTATTTCATTATGGATTCTCACTCAGGTTCCCATTCCTCGACTGATCTTTCTCCCCTCTTGTGTCGAGCTATTGTTTTTGTATGTGTCTCTCCAATCTCACGCAAATGGGGCAAGCCAAAGCGCAGACCGACCTATTACAGTTTTGTGGCCTAACATCATCGACCAAACCTCTCTTTGATTCTCTTTCCACCCCCCATCCCCTTCATCAACCTTCTTGGCCCTCCATCGTCTGATCAAAATTGGATTGATAAACCCTTGTGCACTGCCTCCAACCTTTATAACCCCTGTGCAATTTGAAACAAGCGCTTCAAAGCATCGAACCTGTGATACAATCGTGTGGTTGTTTGATTGAGGAAGAGATTCCTTCAGAATGGTTGGAGGAATCCACTACACCAACTACACCAAATGTTAACGAGCCTCCAAACTTCCATCCTATGACAAAATTGGTTGGATGTATGGTTGAGGAAGAGATTCCTCCAGAATGGTTGGAGGAAACAACAATGTCCACTTCTCGAAATGTTAACGAGCCTCCAAACATCCATACTGTGACAGAATTGGGTGGTTGTCTGGTTGAGGAAGAGATTCCTCCAAAATAGTTGGAGAAAGCAATAGTGCCAACTATACCATATGTTCACGAGCCTCCAAACGTCACAACCCTAGCGCTAGAACCTCCTAGTCCCCTTAGGTTCCCAGAAGATCATTTGCATCTTATCTTTGAAATGTGACAGGACATGGCCAACCAACTCCATCACCAGGACACCCTCAGTCGTTGCCTGAACATCTTGTTCAACTCCCTGTCAAGTGAGCCAACCAAGCGATATTTCCTGACATGCTACCAACCATTCACTTTTTCTCCTAACAATGAAGGTTGATTGGGTTCACCTACTGTCTATTTTTCTTGTTGTTATGTTATCAGGTCCGGAGAGGCCACAATTACAGTTAGACTTAGAACTAGTTTTGTTTTGGTACTGTGAACTAAAACATGCTTTCCTGTTTTGCAAGCCACTTGCTCTGGTTTCCATTTGTATGGTAGAACAGGTGGAAAACTTTGACATGTGTATCACTATGAATAATCTCTAAGGTAATATATATATATATATATATACTTTGTGATCAACCCTTTTATTTATCGTCATCTTGTCTTATGTGTATTAGTTATTGGCATGTATTAGTTATCCCCTTGTTTGTCCCTTGGAATTTCATAATCTTCCTGAAAAATGAAAAAACACAATAATTACAAAAAATCGACATGAAATTAAATATAGCAAAAAAAACTAATTTGGTAATTTTTGGAACATATTATAGAAAAACATGTTTAGTAATAATACTTTTTAAATGTTTCTTTTTTGTTATTGTAATTTTATTCTATTGCAAGTCTCACAGGTCTCATTGACCATTGCTCCAGAAACCCTTCCTCTAGTATATGTATAACCTGATTGTTGGAGTCATTGGATTGGTTTTTGTATTATAAGTGGAAAGTACATCTATACGTTCTTTCCACTAAATCCCTCAAAGTTTTGTAAAAAAAAATTCCCCTCTCATTAACTTTTAGCACCACTCCAGATAAACTAAGGACCAAGTCATGATCATTTACCTCTTTCATAAATTTTATCTTCTTAGGACAACATTATGTTCCCTCACTATCGATCCCTGCATCACATTAAAAAAATGTGAAATCGAGTGTTTAAAACATGTTAGCGATTAAAGTTAAGAAATTCATTTTTACTAAAAATTCAAAGAGAAACTTCATGTTCATTACCTTTTGATCCACCTAATCCCTCTCTTTCCAACATTTCCATCAAGTGTTTACACTCTTTTTTCACTTAGATTGTGAATAATCTTATCAAGTTTCTTCAAGTTTTTTATTTGCATGACATGCCTTAACCAATACACATCATTAATTTAAACCTACATATAATCTAAATATATTAAATTTTAATAAAACTTAAAGAACTTGCCTTGTTCTCTTGTTGGGATGAGTTACCATCATGCTCATCGCAATAAGTTGTTTTTCTTGAACTTCTATCGACCATTTATATAATTTTTTTTAGGAATCATCATATATAAAATTTACGATTTCTTTTTACAAAATAAGGTTTCAGTGTGTATAATAAAACAATATGCGCTGGTGCGTTAATAATATGTATCTGCACCAGTATATGATAACAAGGCTCTTACAAAATCAAAACAAATTCGTTAACAAATTGTTATATTCAAGCAGTGCTCTATAAATTAATAGAAGCATTGACACCCAATTATTGTTTATTATGTACCACCAAACTCGTGAACAAATTTAAAACATTACACTTTCGATATTGAAAATAATGTTATTTTTATTTTAAACTCAATGGTGTTGTTGACAGGAACATGTGCACTGGTGTGATATTCATGTACAATGCATAATGCAAACCTCATAAGTTTTTTTTAGAAGGAAACTGACAACGACCGGGTTTGGGATCCAATGCAATGAGTGGTCCCATTGCAACAGATACCGAACACCCCATATATAAGTAAAGAAACCATGTAAAAATATTTTTCTTAAAAAAAAATCTCATTGTGAAATATAGAGAGGAAAAGAAAGAGAAACGACAAGGAAGTTAGGGCTTCCAATACCAAAGGTAAGAATGAAACCCTTTTATTTTTTTGAGAATGCACTAAAAATTGCTTGAATCAAATAGGGGAAAGATTGAGATGATCAATAAATGAAATCACATACCTAAAAAATATGCTCAACAGATTTCTGTGTGACCTACGATGATCCCTTTCAAATTTGTCTCTTCAAAAAATTATATACACTCTAAAGTCTTTGATGGTAAATCTCTCTTGCACAAATCTCCCCTCTAAATTTTGGTTAAATAATGAAATAATGAATAGGGTTTTCACTTATAAACATATACATTTAAAAAATTGAAATTCTCGCTCATTTTTTTGTTGTATATTTTGGTGCATTGATGATAGACATGCGCGTTGTTTTTTTTTTAACTTACTTTTTTGGTGCAATATACAATTTATAGCGTACCAGTGTGATTTTTATGTAAGAATGCACCAACAAACAATTTAATTCACAAAATATAAATGAAAACATCAATATTTAAATTTTTCTCAGAGGTTTTAATTTGCGGAGGAAAAAATGGAGGTCACTCGTTGGCGCCTCTCATAATTTTGCACACTAGTGCATTTTATATATAAAGATGCACCAAGGCGTCATAATATAATTAGGAAAACAATTAACTTCTAAAAGTCATTCAAATTTATTTTTGAAGTTAGATTATTCTATGCTTCCCAAAATTTATTTTAAGAATTTATTCACATATTGATGATGATTTTGGCTCAAATGCATAATTTGTTTTGTATAATGCCAAGGGAGGAAGATAATCAGGGTGATGGCAACGAAGAGTGATATGTAAATGTTTTGTTTTGAAATTTATATTGTGGATGTGTCATTTTATTACGGGTAATTATAATTGACCAATTATTATTTTTCTTCATTTTATAATGTTGGATATGAAAAGTTAACCACCATTTACAACCATCATATTGAAAATACATGAAATAGTACAAGCATAAAATGTAGTTTTGATATATTTTTGTTGTCATATTTATTGCTTATTATGGCAAATTTATGTTGTATTGTATTAACATATGTTAATGTTAGATTTTGAATTACTAAGCATCAATTGAGATATCATAAATTTGACGACGTGTTCATATAATAAAGTAGTAAAGATGTATTTTAAATTATATTTTATTTTTAAAAAATTATGATATAAAAAATTCAAACCTTAAATCCCCTGGGGTGTAGGGAAGTCCGTGATGGAGTGTATTGTTAAGGTGCTCCCTTATGTGGAGTCACCGATTCGAAACCCTGACTTACCTTATGTGTCGCATATGGGGCATCGTGGGCACACCTGGAGGTTATAGTGGTACTAGTTGGATAACATGACAACATGTCACACGAGTACATGCCCGACTAGTTGCTAATTCTGCTAGTCACAAAAACAAATTCAAACCTTAAATCCCTTGGGGTGTAGAATAATCGGTGATGGAGTGTACTATTAAGGCACTCTGTTATGTGAATTCATCAGTTCGAAACCCTCAAATTACCTTGTGTTCCATGTGAGGTGTCGTGTTGGCATGCCCAGTGGTGATAGAGGTAGTAGTCAAATAAAATGATCATGTGTTACGCGAGTACATTCCCGACTAGTTGTTGATTCCGCCAGTCACAAAAAAAAAATCAAACCTTAAATTTTTTATTGTTTGAAAATTCAAAATTAATATATATATATATATATATATATATATATACTTACTTTGATGAAAATTCTAAGGGAAATTCCAACAAAATAACTTCTTGCAACATCTATGAGTTGTAGAATCACACTTTCGTTGTTGGCATTACCAACATGGATGGCATTCCCAACCTTAACTAGTGAAACTATGATGGCCTTCACTTATTCCACTCCATCCTTTAGTTTTCTAAACATATAAACTTATACTAATCATTATTTTTACATTCTCCTTGAAATAAGTCTCAATATATGAAGGAAATGGAAATTCTAAAAGAGTCTTTAAAAGAGCCTAGTCACAATTAAGGAATTTTTTATAATGAATTAGGTTTTCATTGTTAACAATTTTGGCTGACAGTTCAGTCGACTAGGTGACGAATGGATGGTCGATAGATTATCTGATTGGATGGTCGATAGATTATCCGATTGGATGGTCAATTTGTTGTCGACTGGTATTCAACTGGTGGTCGAAACCAATGACAAAATCTCAAGAATCATGGGATCGTAGACAATCATCTCCATGGATGTGTAACCATTTTAGATGCCACGAATTGGAGTTTTACATGAAGAAGATGCCTATAAATAGTGCATTATGTGATATTGTCTGAGAGTTTTAAATATATTTGTGAGAGTATTGTGATAGTCATGAAGTATGAATCCAAATTGGTTATAGTGTTTTTCTTGTGTTAAAGCAAGGGAGTAGGATGATGAATTGTGTCTTAGGAGTGGACCAAAGTTATTCATTTAACTCTTTATTCAATGAATGAATAAGAAAATTGAAGAGAGAGAATCACTCAAAGATTATCAATTTTTCCCAATTAAGGGTTTCTAGGGTAAATCTCTGTGTACTATATGTGATTTCCATTGTTTACTTGATGTCTTAATTATGTCTTCTCTCTCCTGTTTGGTTTACATTCCTCTACATATGGTATCTGAGAAAGGTTGAGCAGAGCTAAATAAGAGAAGATCTTGGCTTCAAGGGGATGACTTTGTTGCTAAGGGTTCGAATCGTTCTATATCTGTGATAAACTTAGGTCTAGTGGGAGATGTAAGGCAATGATTTGTGCTTGAAAGAATGGAAAACAATTCTAGGATTGAGATTGAGAAGTTTAATGGATGAAATTTTGATTTGTGAAAGATTAAAATTGAACATATCCTTGTATATCGAGAACAGTGAGTCCTTGTGGATCCAAAAATAATTATGATGGGCATGTCGAAGGAATATTGGGAGAAAATTGATAGGAAGGCAAGAAACACAAATTGAATTTGTCTTTTAGATTCGATATTTCTAAATGTCTCTGATGAAGGCATTGCAAAGGAGCCGTGGGATAAGTTGGGGAACTTGTACCAATCGAAATGCTTGGTAACAAGTTGTTTCTTTGGAAGAATTTGTATCTTATGAGGAGGAGTGAGGGTAGCTCAATAATAGAGAACCTGAATGCATTCAATATTGTAATAAGTCAACTATTGTCCGTGGATATTAAAATCAATGAGGAGGAGAAATGTATCAGTATATTGTGTTCTTTGATAGATCCATGGGAAAGCCTTATGGTTATTGTTAGTAATTCAACCACATTAACAGTTGAATATGTGGTTGCATATTTTCTATGAGAGGAAATGTTGTGGAATAACATCAAAGGATCGACCAATGATGCCTTGGTGGTGAGAGGTCAACCGATCGACAAAGGAAAAGTCAAATTCTCCAATATAAATCCTAAGTATAAGGGTAGATCTAAATCCCTGATTCAGTCGATGAGAAGATGTTGGAAGTGTGATAAATCTAGGCATTACAAAAGGGACTGCAAGTTGAAACCAACTCAGTAAAATCAAGGATATAACAAAAATAAATTGATTGAAAGAAATAATTCTCCATAGGAAGGAGGAGATGTGTGTTTGATGTCGACCAGTAAACATTCAGATCATGATGTTTGGTGTATCAAATTAGGTGCATATTTTCATATGACACCTCATAGGGAATGGTTCCATGAATACAAGAAGTATGAAAGGGGAGATGTGTTCTTGGGAGACGATTCAACAACCAAGATTGTGTGACAAGGTATAGTCTGACTAATGATAAAGGATGGGCGGAGTAGAAATCTTCTAGGTGTGCTACATATTCTAGGTTTGGAAAGAAATATTATATGTGTTAGTGCAATGGGTGAAGAAAGTGTGCACACTATATTTGAGAAGGATTCATGCAAGATGGTTAGGGAAGCACTGGTCCTGATGAGAGGAGCTTGGACTAGAACCTTATACAAGTTATTGGGGAGTGTCAAATTGACTAGATGAAATAGTACAATTGTTCCTAATGTTGACTGAACTGCGAGCGACTCGACTGTTCCTCATCTACTAGACACGACAATGTTATGGAACTGGACAATGGAACACATTGGGGAAAAGGGACTATGAGCTATGCACATCAAAGGTATGGTTGAAGGTTTTTGAAATTGTTCTTTGGAATTTTATGTCTGTAAACATTTCATTTATGGAAAATAGAATCGTGTGAGATTCCCATCTAGAGCTACAAGGGAGAAATGGATTCTGGAATTCATACATAGTGATGTTTTTGGGTCTGTATCGGTTCCATCACTAGAAGGATATATGTATTATGTCTACATCATAGATGATTTTTTTGGAATACTGAGAGGGGGGGGGTGAATCAGTATGAGTACTTATTACCACTTTCAATCACAATATGTATAAACTTCAACTTTATCAACAATATTCAATAGTTCATCACTTATGCATTCAGTATATAATTACATCATAAGTAGTATCATTCATCAATGCATAATAAACAACCACATAAACCACATCAGATACACTAGAATTTATGTAGAAACCCAAATGGGAGAAAACCATGGAATGATTTCTTATATATATCAAAAATACATTAATAGGAAGCACCAACTTCCAAATTCTCCAACACCAACTGGAAGGAGGCACGAACCCCCTAATTTGTAGGCTCCAACCTAAAGGAAGCTACAACTCCCTTAATTCCCAAGATACAATTGGAAGGAGGCTACGACCACCTGATTTATAGGATCCAACCTGAAGGAAGGTCCAACTCCTTGTGTTCTCTGGATCAAACCAGAAGGAGTCTACGACCCCCTAATTTACAGGATTCAACCTGAAGGAAGCTCCAAATCCTTGAGTTCTCCGACACCGACCAAAAGGAGGATACAACCCCCTTTCCTTGCCCTATCCTTTCGCCATGAATATAATTTTAGACTCACTGTCACTACCATTCATCAACCTGTAACTACAACTATCATCAACCAACCTGTCATTGTCACTGTCACATCAACCAATCACTATTACTCTGTCAGATCAACATGTACATGATGATAAACCAATAATACAACCTGTCATTGTCATTGTTTCCATCACTGATATACCATAATCAACCAACTATAACTATGTCCACTCACATGGATACCAAAACCATCACCAAACCATGTACATACACCATGTATACAAACCATGTACCATAAATTGTACCATACCATGTACATCATCCATGTATATCAACCATGTACCAGAACTTGTACCATACCATGTGAATCAACCATGTACCATATCATGTACATCAACCATGTATCAAAACTATACCATCTCATGCATCAACCATATACCATATCACTCATGATATGTCTCAATCATGCCATACACCATGTACCATAAGATATCATCAATGAAGTGCCTCAAGTGTAACCAAGATAGCCAAGACACCAATATAGCCAAGATATGTTTCTAGTCAATGTACCATAACATCACTATGGTGTACCTCAAAATATACCAACATCACCAAGACATGCCTCATGCATGTACCACAACATCCAATGCATGTACCTCGGACATGTACCATAACCTCATCAAGAAGTACCTCAAACAATATGCATCAATATCACCAAGAAATGAACCTCATACATGTACCACGAATATGCCTCACACCATGCACCAAATATGCGCCTCAAGCATATATCAATGTCTCAACAAGATACCAAAGGTATGGCCATCACATCACCAACATGTAACCAAGATGTACCTCAAACCATGTTCCTCAAGTATGTGCCAACATCCATAAACCATGTACCAAGAGATACCATCAAACATGTTCCATATCACTTATGATATTTCTCAAGCATATACCATACAAAAAACCATATTCCAAGTATTCAAGATGTGCCTCAAGGCATATACCAAAACTCACATCGATATGCCTCAAGCATGTGCCAATCTTCCAAGATGAAAGCCTTAAAACACATAGAATAACATACCTTTAGACTTGTAGCTGACTTGATACATGATATTTCAGGCCCATAGCTCCTCCTCAACCTTAACAACCTGGTACTAGAATCCTCCTTCAAATATGGTTTAGCCTTGCGGGATTAACCCATGCAACATGAAGGGCCTCACAAGACAAGTGTCGTACAACACATGAGGGTGCCTCGTGGGACACTAGTAGCCTAGCCTGTGGGGGTCAACCAAACTAGGGTTTATCAAAAACCTTCACTCTCCTCTGCAATCCCGATACTTCCACACTCCTTACTCTTTCGTTGCCTCATACTATCTACCTCAGATTCACCAAATAGATCAAGTGTTCTCACATGAAAGATATTCAATAAATTTGTTTGTGTAAGAATGAGAGGCTTCTTGTTGTGTATTTATACTTTACCAAGTGACTTATTTCCTTAACTTAAGGGTCGAACTATACTTTCTTGTTATAACCACTCTACCCTTTAATTAATGACTTGTAATTGTTTAAGGGATTTTTAACCATTCTTCGAGGCTTCCAACTTCATGACCTCATAACTCCTCAACCATGAAGAACTACGTGACATTCCACCTACCACTAGAAACGACATGATGAGGAATATCCATCTATGAGTCTGTTACCTACATTTACACTGTCCTTCATGTCCTAATTCCTCAAACAACTTCTGTCTTCATGAACATACCTCTCAGGACTCTTGTAGACTTCTTCAAATGCACCCATCACATCTATTGACATCAATGACAACCACTTCTGTCTGTTGAAATCAATGAAAACCAATTGTCCAACAACATCAATTCCAACAAACTATCCAACAATCTCCCCCTTTGGCATTGATGTCAATACTCATACTCCACCTGTGACCAATGCTCATTATCTTTCTCTCCTCATGTTTCTCTCCCCCTTTGATATCAATGGAAAATGGTATCTCTCCTTGGGGATTCTCCCTATGTATCCATGCTCCTGATATTTCTATTTCTCTTCCTTTGATGTTATGGGGAAAAGGGTAACTCCCCCTATCAATATACCTTCTTTGAACAATCTTTCATTGACTCCATGTGCTCCCCCTATCTTCATGCTTCTGATATTTCTTTTCTGATCTCTTTCTCTGATGATTTTTCTCCCCTTGAATTATCTGCAAAATATCATGTAGATCAATATGGGGCTTCATGTATATGCTTCCTTTCCTCTCTTCCAGGGATGCTTTTCCATTGGCGCTTCTTCTTGTAATTCACTGACATATATAAAAAGCATTCAAAGTTACTTGACTTCAAGTCTTTGTGGCTTGTCAATTTCACATCAATGACCACACTTTCCTTTGACGATATGGCTTCTTCTGATGGTTTCTCTTCCCTTGTATTGTTGTGCCTTTCATTGTTTTCCTTCCTGTGACTAACTGATTCCACTGATTCCAATTGTTAATATGATTTCATCCATTGTTATGTATCTTCTCTAAATTATGTATTCTATACTCTCTACTAAATATCTCATGAATACATCTTGTCCATATGTCATGAAATTGTCCAAGACTCTTCTACTCAACTGCACATAATGTTGAACCATCTGCTGCAACTAATCACAACATATTCATTGATGTTTTTCAAGCTGTCTATTCAATCTAAACATTAGACTCTACATGTATACAACAATTTGTACTGAATATGTTCCCGTCAGAGTACATGTCTGGAATCCTCTATATGAATCTTTTCCTAAAAAGTGTGCCAATCATATTTTTGTAAATGTCAGCTAATACCTGCATGGAAATGTGTTCTAAAATATGCTTCTCAAACAATCAAATTTCATAATACATTATGCACTTTTCTCCTCAAACCACTCTGAATCTTCTTTCCCAAAATCTGCAAACACTTCAGACTTCTCGAATGATAGTTCTATGATTTGTAGAGTTGTTGCTTAGACTCTCCCTTTTTAACATTCATATTTACTGGGAGTCTCTAAGACAAATGGCTCATAAAGGTGGAGGAAGCCACCCTAATTTGGAGTAATCTTCATCTTCATAATCTTCCTAAATTTTGACATCTTCCTCTTTATCACTTCCTGAATTCTGACATCCTTTTCATCATGATTTTGCACTGCTGCAAATCTTGTGAGTACGATATCCGGGACCTATTTTTCATTCACATGTTCTTCTTGTTTTTCATTTCTTTTTCAAATATTCTTGTATCTAGCATCTTCCTTTTTTCTTGTAGATTTGTCCTGATCTTGTACTACTGCTAATCCTAAAAATATAACTTATGGGTGTTCTTCATTCATCTATTCTTCCTTTACCTGTTCTTGTTTTATTTTCCAAACTTTCTTGTATCTAATATCGATGTTCTCTTTCATGGAAGCAACCATCGTTCTTCTAAAGTCACGTGCTATATGTCCATAGTTGTGGCACTTGTAGCATTAAATATTATGTGGGGCCACATAAACCTTTCTTGCTTGAACATTTCTTCCATAAGCTCTACAATCTACAACTTTATGTCCAAGGTTATTACAAATAAAACAATAACCATAAAAAAAAAATTGACACCTGGGACTGAATGATCTTATTTGTGTTGTGGTCCTTCTGAACTCATGCCTTAGCTGATCACAATATTATCTTCTGTTGTTTTCTTGACAATGGTTGAAACTTATTTGATACCTAAAAGTGGAGGGTCTTCTTTGATATATGTCTCTTATGTAATCCTCTTCTTGAGTCTTCTTCATTTCTGGAATTTTCTCGTTTGTGGGATCTTATACTTCCTTATTGGTAGAGTATTTGATGAATTATGCATAACTCTTAGCATTCTCTTCATTCTTTATTTCTAGTAACCTGTAATTTTTCTCTTCAACATTCTTTACTGATGACGTGGAGATCTCTCTCTCTTCAGTGTTCTTACTAAGCTTGACAATTTTAACTCTTAATGTGACAACTTCTTCTTCAAGCTTCTCACAATCTTCTTCTTTCTTCATCATCTAAATCTTCATGACTTCTTCCTTTCTCTTTGCTTCTTCAATTTGGGTCTTCAAAGAGACAATTTATTCTTCAAGTATTCTTTCTTGTTGATTAAATTCTTCTTCAATATTATTTAAGTCCTTGGATATTTCCTTGCGATGACTATTCAAAATCTCTTCTCCCTTCTTTGCTTCCCTTCTTTGTGCTACTATTTCGGCTTCCAAAAATTGTTTTTCTTCCAACTGACTTTTGCATGCTCTTCAAATCTTATGGCTTCTTCTAATTGGACTTTTATGTTTGTAATCATCTACTTGACTTCTTCAAATTTTGGATTTTGAGACCCCTTCTTTAGCTCAAACAATTCTTCCTTGAGTCACTTATTCTTCTTTCTTTCTTTCATTACATCGTCTAAATCAATGATTAATTCTTCTTCAAGATTTACTATTCCTTCTTCACAATATTCTTCTTCTGAATATGTCTGAAATGAAGAGAATATTTCATCTCATTCCGCTTCATCATATTTTTTTATTTTTATTAGTATTCTTTGGCTTTGCGATAGAATAGGATTCCTTGAAGTATAGATTATGTAACTCATCCCAAAGTTCTTGGGTTGATGAACATTTTCCCACTTGACTTTTACCAGATCCGATAATCCTTCCAAGATGAAATCCATTGTTATTTTGTTGTTTCTCTTCAATTCCTTCTTGGTTGCAGTCTTTGGTGTCTTTGAACCTATGTATCCTGTAACAAATCATTTCCAAACATCATACCCCTATGCTCATAGAAATACTTTTATCTTGTTTCTCCATATCTCATAGCTCAGACCATTCTGACCATCAAATATTGGTGCTCCATTTACTGTGTACTTCATGAATACTAAGGTTCCATTATCTATTTGATTTGTGATCTACTAATTATTGGAATACTAAGAGGGGGGGGGTGTGGATCAATATGAACATTTTTTACCACTTTCAATCACAATATGTATAAAATTCAACTTTATCATGAATATTCAATATTTTATCACTTATGCATTCAATATATCATTGCATGATAAAAAACATCATTCATCAGTGCATAATAAACAACCACATAAACCACATCAGATACATAGTACACCATAATTTACGTGGAAACCCAAATGGGAGAAAACCACAGAAAGATTTCTTATACATATCAAGAATGCACTCATAGGAAGCACTAACTTCCAAATTCTCCAACACCAATTGGAAGGATGCACCAACCCCCT